>JAVJIF010026512.1:0-93860 GCA_038442645.1 Agave tequilana
TGGGATTTGGTATTCACAAGAAAGGAAAGAAAACTTAAGAAGCTTGATGAAAGCCATGACTAGCTTACCTTGCTAGCTTGCCAAGACTTACTAGACTCCTTGATAGCGAACGCGTGCCTAATGTTGTCACTCCATCGGCGTAGGTTTCGTCTTGCGTGTTGACCTAATTACTTTCTCATGTGGTTGAAGGGTGGTTTAACCCATCCGAGAAGAGAAGATCATACAACTTGCAAGATAAAATAAAGCAATCACCCATGAGTTAGTGAAGATGGCAAGGCTAGTGGTTAGCTAGTACATGGTAGAAAAATTTAGCTACAAGCCATTAATGAAGTAAGCAAAGCATGAATAAATTGCAAGAAGTAAAGAAAGCAAGTAAAAAAGCAATTAAAGAAAGCATTAAACTAGAACCATGCTTCAAGTAGAGGAAGGAGAATGGATCAATCCTTGTTGCTTCAAGTGTCACCCTTGATTACACAAGCTCTCTCTCTCAATCTCTCTCTTTTACAATGAATTCTAGGGAAGAAGAAGAGGGATCTAAAGAACAAAACCTAGAGAAAAACTAAACAAAATTACAACATACTAACTATTCTCCTCTCTTCTCCATTCTGTTTTTGTACGCAGGTCCAAGTCCAGTATTTATAGCATGGGAGAGAACTTTCGTGAGCCAAGTTTGTTGGCGCAAAATCCGAGGTCATAACGACCTAGGATTGCCGCGGATCTGCCGCGGATCGCGGCTTGATCCTGGCCGTTGAGCCAGATCTTTCTGTTGAAGATTAGTTGAGAGTTTGTTATCCACGTGGTATATCTGGAATCTTCGTTTGTTGCGCGGATTTCTCTGGATCTGGGATTCAAATCTTTGGCTTATCTTTTATCTTTGATTAATCACTTAATTATTGCTAATTAAGGTGATTAATGGCTTTCTCTCCTTTAGAGTGTGTACCTGCAAATATATAGAGAAGAGGATAAAAATCATATATTTATTTGTAATATGCATGGTATGGAAGTGGTATAATATGCAAATATGTGTAACAATCACACCCCCATACCTAGCTTTTGCTCGTCCTCGAGCAAACAAGAAAAAGAAAGAAAAAGAAAATCCTAACTACTTTATACACCACTTTCGTAGGTGACACGATTGCACTGAGCACGTGCAACAAGCCGTTAAACCTCTAGGTTACCCTAGAGGAGGAGTGTTGTCTCCTGAGGGTTTTCAGCGGATACACCCACAAAATCCATAAAGAAAAAGACAATGTTAGTATTTTGAAAACGCATTTTGAAAGAGACAAGTTACGAACTATTTTTGCAAAATATAAGTGATCCTAGGTCATAAGTCCACCTATAATTATTCTTTCTTAAACTTAGTCTCCATGTAAGATCTTGTTTTTAATTAAGGTAAGAGTTCAAAATTGGATTGAATACTTTATCTTTCATAAAACCTAGATAATATGCACACCGTGCTCTGTGAAAATTTCTGGGATTTCAACTCTAACCATCAAGCCATTTATTTATTTATTTATTTTCTTTTCTCTTTTTTTTTTTTCTTCCCTTAGTTTTCTTAGGCTTTCTAGTTCACCCATGTAGCGAGCCTATAACCGATGACTCCCAAACCAGATGGTTCTAGGGCACCAGATGAGAAAACATCCCTCGGGTTAAAGGACTCGAGTGAAAAAGGCCACAAAACTAAGGGGATTATTTATAATCACCGTTAGGCGTGAATACATGCTTCTTGACACAATTATCCAACTTAATAAGTGAGATCACCGTTAGGCGTGAGTAACCATGCTTCTTGAGGCATAGTTATCCAGCTTAATAAGTGATCTTTTATTTATATATTTTTTTTTCTTTTTTTTTCTTTTATTTTTATGGCATTTTGGTCTTTGTTTCCATCCCAAGAAATGTGTAAGTGTAAAGTGCATATTATCTAAGGCAAAAAATTCAAGATAAAAATATCTCACCATTTTTCTTACTTAGCCTATAATTTAAAACAAGATCTATTACTTCAACTATGTTTAAGATGTCATAATTAAGGCTTTCTTATTTCTAAGATACATCTTAATTTTCTTAAAAAGAACAAAACTTTGTCTCTTATTTCAAAAGTTTTTATTTTTTATATTTTTTTATTATTTTTTTATTTTTATTTATAAAAGAATTGTAAAAAGAAAGAAAATCTAAAAAACTCTATGTTAGTAAACCCTCCCCCACACTTATTTCATGCATTGTCCTCAATGCATCATGATATATGTATGCATGAAACAAAAATGAAGAGGGAAGGAAAAAATTACCTTAAGGTGGTGGTTCCGGTGGTGGTCTGATTGGTCCACGAAACATGGCCCAATCATCTTTTCTTTGGGTTTTCAGGAACCCACCAAAAATATCACAAATATCCCACAGAATGATGTATGCATTTATGATTTTTATTATGTACATGACCCCATCTAATTTCCAAATTTTCCTAATAATTTCAGAGTCAAATTTATCAAGATCCTTGTCCCAGAATGGTAGATGAAATGATAGAACAGTTGACTTGGACTCTGGAAGGATTACCGACTCAGGGAAGTGAATGAAGTCAAGTAAAGGTTCAGGATTCGAAGTGAATTCTGAATTGGGTCCAAGTCAAGAAAATGAAGCTCAAGTCCCATTCAGTTTCCCATGATGTAATGTGACTATCTAAGATTAGTGATTCAAGTTCAGGAGAGTTGGGAATCAAAACTGACTCTAAAATGTTACTCAAATTGGGTAACAAAACAGGAGTCATTAATGATTCAGGTATTTGAACTAAATCACAAACTTGAGGGTCAAAGTCACATTTCTCATTGAGTTCAATTCCACAAAATGAGAACTTGCAAATTTGTCAATTGTATCTTCAGAAGTGTAGAATGGGGCAAGTTCAATATGATCCTCAAAGATGGGTGATTCAACTTCATTGTGAATTGGGCAAGGATCCAAGGTTGACTCCGGGAAAAGACTGATGTGAGGTAGAGATACCGGAGTCATTATCGAATCAGAAAAGAGGATTGAATCACTCAGTTGGAGTTCAAGATCACATTCCTTATGTAATTCAATTTCAGAAAAATGTGAACTTTCCAATTATCAATGGGATTTTCAGAAGTATGGAATTGGCCAAGTTCAATTGATCATCATAAAATATTGGTGATTCAATTTCACAATGGATAGGTACTGGATTCAATTCTGACTTGGGAAATGAAGTGAAATCAAGTAAGGATATGGAAGTCATGATTGAATCAGGAAGTAGAGTTGAATTATCTGGTGAAAGTTCAGGATCATAATCATGTTCAAGTTCAATTTCAGGAAAGGAAAACTTGCCAAAATGTCAATTGGATCTGAAGTTTGGACAAGTTCATTTGGAGGAGATGAAAAACTTGCCAAAATGTCAATTGGATCTGAAGTTTGGACAAGTTCAATTTTAGGAAATGAAAAACTTGCCAAATGGAATCTGAAGTTTGGACAAGTTCAGGTGGTTGTGCTGAAATTGAATCTTGATTTCCAAAACAACATGACTCTTTGGCTCGAACAGAATGGTTAGTGACATTAGAAGAATGAGAATGAAGAGTTTGAATCATCAACTCAACGTCACGATTACGAGTATTTCGAGTCTGAGCCAAGAATTCAAGCATCTTTTCACAATTCATTGGTTCATCATTTTGTGGAAAAGATGAAGTGTTGTTTTGGAATTGGTGATGAAATTGTGAGTCAAAAATGTATGGTGATGGAAAAGTGGACTCACACAAGAAATCTTTACTCGTTTCCATGACAAATGGTTGTTCATTAGGAAAAGGTGGAACTGAGTAAGACTCTTGAAAATACTGTGGAATTGGAGGGGCAAATGTTTCTTGAAGTTGTTGCTCGACCCTTTGAAGATTAGCTTCTATACTCCTGAGTAACTCAGATTTTTCTTCAATTGGTGGTTCAGAAAAAGGAGTATATGAAGCGGATTCTGGAAATGAATATTGTGGATATTGTGGACACGGTGAATATGGTGGACAAGGAGGTTGATAATTAAACTCGGGGGACTGGAATCCCCAATTACTCGGTGAAGAGTTGAAATTATTATGAAAATTATAGTTATTAGATGGGGGGTATGGGTCATATTGATTCGGATAAGGCCAACCCGGTGTATTTGGTTGTGCATATTGTAAAACACCGGGTTGGAATTATCCGAATATGGAGACTGTGTGAATACCAAATCCCAGTCTAATATTGTATTTGATGTACATATTGTATTTGATGTACCCTTTCTTGTCTCCGCTATAGCATAGGGCTATACCGAGTCGGATCTCAGGGAAGCTAGCGATGGAAGCGTTACGAATCGTAGTGAAGAAATGTAACGAAGATTCTTCTATGCTAATAAAAATAATGAATCAAATGAAAAAGAACTAAAGAAAGGATGGATATGTTCATGGTGAAAAAGTCGGAAAAGAAATCAAGACTGGGATATGGTATTCACAAGAAAAGGAAAGAAAACTTAAGAAAGCTTGAATGAAAAGCCATGACTAGCTTACCTTGCTAGCTTGCCAAGACTTACTAGACTCCTTGATAGCGAACGCGTGCCTAATGTTGTCACTCCATCGGCGTAGGTTTCGTCTCGCGTGTTGACCTAATTACTTTCTCATGTGGTTGAAGGGTGGTTTAACCCATCCGAGAAGAGAAGATCATACAACTTGCAAGATGAAATAAAGCAATCACCCATGAGTTAGTGAAGATGGCAAGGCTAGTGGTTAGCTAGTACATGGTAGAAAAATTTAGCTACAAGCCATTAATGAAGTAAAGCAAAGCATGAATAAATTGCAAGAAGTAAAGAAAGCAAGTAAAAAAAGCAATTAAAGAAAGCAATTAAACTAGAACCATGCTTCAAGTAGAGGAAGGAGAATGGATCAATCCTTGTTGCTTCAAGTGTCACCCTTGATTACACAAGCTCTCTCTCTCAATCTCTCTCTTTTACAATGAATTCTAGGGAAGAAGAAGAGGGATCTAAGAACAAAACCTAGAGAAAAACTAAATAAAATTACAACATACTAACTATTCTCCTCTCTTCTCCATTCTGTTTTTGTACGCAGGTCCAAGTCCAGTATTTATAGCATGGGAGAGAACCTTCGAGAGCCAAGTTTGTTGGCGCAAAATCCGAGGTCATAACGACCTAGTTGCCGCGGATCTGCCGCGGATCGCGGCTTGATCCTGGCCGTTGAGCCAGATCTTTCTGTTGAAGATTAGTTGAGAGTTTGTTATCCACGTGGTATATCTGGAATCTTCGTTTGTTGCGCGGATTTCTCTGGATCTGGGATTCAAATCTTTGGCTTATCTTTAATCTTTGATTAATCACTTAATTATTGCTAATTAAGGTGATTAATGGCTTTCTCCTTTAGAGTGTGTACCTGCAATATATAGAGCGAGGATTAAAAATCATATATTTATTTGTAATATGCATGGTATGGAAGTGGTATAATATGCAAATATGTGTAACAATCAAAGGCCCAAATATTAGATTTTTCAAGAATTTAAAAGAGTTTTTAAGAGCCAAAATCAAGGAAGCCCAATTCTGTAACGAGCCAAAGATATTCCATGGTTCTAAAAGCTCCAGCTGGGCACCTGCATAATAACAGAATGTCAGAGCGATCGCTGGCGCAATAGTCTAGATTCTGTCACGAAAAATCTATGGTCATTGATCCAGCGATTGATCTCACAGTTACGATTGATAGCGATCAGCTCCTGAGGCCTATATAAAAACCCCAGGCCTCTGCAGAGAGAAGAAGAGAGGATGGCTAGTATTTTGGAGAGAATTTAGGATTTCTTTAGGTTTCTCTTAGTTGTCTCTTGTATTTTTCGTTTCCCTTTTTAGATCTAAAAAAGAGAGAGAGAGTGAGAGAGTAATTTCTGTAATTAAAGAGTGACATTCAAATATAAAGGCTAAAGTTCTCCTTTCTCTAATTTTCTCGCTTTATTGCCATTTACTTTCAAGCTCTTTATTTTCTTACATTTATTTACTACGTCTTCTTCCTTCCTTTTCTTTTTATGGATAACTAATCCCCTAACAGGACTAACTAACTTCTAACACTATTAATTACCAACTCTTGGGTGATGCTAACTTATATGACTCATTGGATGTTTACTTTTCTAGTCTTGTATCTAACAAGTCTCTTAATTCTCAATGAAGATGAGTATTGTTTCTAATCTTAGTGAAGGTTTTGATATCACCTTCATATGATTCATTTGTGCCTCATTTAGAGCCTTATTTTTTTAACAAGAACCTTGATGGAACATGAAGATGGATCACTTTAGTATGCTAACAATTACTGTACTAACTTCTTATTTCATACTAGATAACTATGAATTTGATGATTTAATAAATCTTACATTCTTGTTAAGCATATCTAAAGTGTGAATTCCTAAGTTCCATTATTGTGAACTAATTGGGAGCCGATGATCCAAGGAGGCACTTACCCAAGCTAAGATAAGAACATCTCCACAATTTGGGACAACTTATTGACTTGACAAAGTAAGATGGACAATTGTCAATGAATCTACATGAGGCACAAGTCACCCAACGAGATTAGTAAGTTAGTAGTGTAGAGTGTTAGTTAGTCATGATTTTCTTTCTATCAAATTAAAACTCGTTTCTAAAACTTTCTTTTTCTTACAAGATCCGTTCTTCTCTTTTTCCAACTTCACCGTTTTCATTCCATTTTCCTCGCTTCCATTTTTTTTCTAAACACTACAATGATTCATTATTTTCTTTTCACTCTGTTTTGTTTTCCAATTCTTGAATAAAGAAGAACCTTCGTTTTCTTACTAAAACTAAAACATAAAGAACTATGAACGCTTCCATCACAAGCCCTCCCTGCGGATAAAACCCGTTATAGCTTTTGCTACAAACGGTAATTCGAAGGAGCAAAATAATTTGACACACATATTTAGAGTTTGAACATCAGCACAAGGACTTAAACGGTTTACTCTGAACTCTAGCTCAATCAATTTCCTTCTTCTAAAGAAATTTTTTGGCGCCGTTGCCGGGGAGGCGACGATTTTTGCTAAGTTTTTGGAACTAAACAAATTTTTCTTCTCTGTTGTAGGTTACAAGTTGTGAAAATAAGAAAAAGCATTGCAATAACATATAAGTGGTCTTGGGCCTCTGCTCTAGAAAGCAGAGACCAAGTACCCTCTGAATTTTCGCGTTTTCTCGGCTCTGGCCGTGGATCCGCGGTAAGAAAAATTGACTACTGACAGTTTTTGTTGCAGGGTTACTTGCTTTGCAAAATATAGCTTGCTGCAATATTTGTTTCTTGTATGCCATCATCAGGATCCTGCTAATAAACCAACAGTAAAAAGTTTATTGAAAAATTCAAATTGATTAGACATTTGCATTCTAGGTATGTGTCTTTTCAATTCATTTACTTTACTGTTGAAGAGTGCTAGAGCAAGGTACGTACGCATAGCATATAGAATAGGACTCATCTCTTGGTTGATTTAATCGCTTTGAGTGATCTTGTTTGCATATTCTGTATACTTACACAAATTGATTTTAAGGGCACCACCCCAATAACAAGATATGGTGGGAATTTCATCACCCTTTTTTAACCCAAAAATAACATTTCAAGCACTCACAATCCTAACCTTAAAATAAAACTTGATAGACATTGGCCCCTAGGAACATCCAGACTCGATAAGAAATTAGCTGTGGTTGGAACTTGTTTTAATTCATACTCAAGTCAAATCAGTGTCTAAGGTTGGGGATTAAGAGATTAAGCCTCGAAGATACCGTGGTTTGGCATAATTAAGGCCCATTACTTACGCACGGATACCTCCCACCGTATTTTACCCCTACCTGACTGATTAGTTGTGGTCTGATTTATGCAACAACCTTCCTCAGAGAATTGTCCAGTTAGGAGTCGTCTAGTTTCAAGGATCCTAGATAGCTTGGTGATTGTTTTTCTTTATTTTTGTTTGTTATTTTCCTATTTTGATTGTTTGTTAGGTAAACATTGTTTGTGTTATGCATGCAAGAGTGGTACTGGGATCCTATTTTATCAAGACTTGTTAGGAATACTATACTTGCACACACACCACTTCCTGATACAAATCCAATCATGGCGAATCACATTTCTCTCCAAGACAAGTTCTACCCAATTCGTACTTCACTTCACTCCTGCATTCTTTTACCTGAGACTAATGGAAACAATTTTGAGCTGAAGCCTCAATTCATAAACACACTCCCTAAGTTCCATGGCCTAGAATCTAAGGACGCATATTTCTTCATTTGAGAGTTTGAAGAAGTATGTTTGATAATGAGAGTTCCCCAACTGGGAGAAGACGCTGTTAGATTGAGCTTCATTCCCTTTGCGCTTAAGGACATAGCCAAGAAGTGGCTATACAATCTTCCTGTTAGTTCTATTTCATCATGGGATGATTTTGGTATGGTTTTTCTTAAGTTCTATCCCATCCATAAAACTGCCCTCATTAGAAAAAATATAATACAGTATAGACAGGAAAAAATTGACCATTCTAGAAGTATTTTGAACAGTTTAAAGATTTGTTAGCCCAATGTCCTCACCATGGAATAGAGAAATGACGGCAGTGTCAAATTCTCTATGACGGATTGGATTACCAAACTAAGATGCTCCTTGAGACTATGTGTCAAGGATAATTTTTAAAGAAAGATAAGGAGCAGGGTCGGGACCTATATGAAGCTTTAGCATAAAAACTATTCAACGAGAGTTTTGCCCTAAGAAAACTAACCCCATAACTTTTAGAATTGGTATGAATTCAATTGAGTCCTCTATAGCTGCTGAGGTAAAAATCACACAACTGATGAGGAGGTTAAAACTACTTGAGGTTAGGGAATCCAACTCAGTGAACCAGGTCAACCCAACACAAGTGATCAATCGGGTTGCACCTATTGCCGTGCTCTCACCCACTTGTTTGAGGAGTGTCTTGTTTACCAAGCTCAACAAATATTCCTTGAAAACATGAATGCAGCCTATGCCAGACCCAACTACAAGACATACAACCCGAGATGGAGGAACCATCCAAATTTTTCATGGAGTCAGTCTGGTCCTAAGCAACCAAGGCAACAACTTCCACACCAATACACTGCTCAGTCTCATCAACCCAATTTCCATCAAGAGTCAACCAAATTTTCAAGCAAATTACCATCATAACTTCCAGCTCATATACCAACAACAACAACAGAATCATCCGAATAAGAAAATGTTTGACTTGAAAAGAATGATTGAAATATTGTCCAAAACCTAGGCCTCAAAGATGAACAACCATAACCAAGCTATTAACAGGTTAGAGGTTCAAATAGGTCAATTAGCTAACTCACTAAATGAAAGACAAAAGAAAACACTGCCTAATCGCCATTGCCTAATCCTAAGAACCCCTTCCTATTCATGAAGCTGAGGACATAATTCCAAAGCAATGCAACACTGTTCATATCATGAGATTCAGAAAACAAGTTGACAATTAGGTTTCTAATCATCCCGTTTCTAACAAATCAGTGTCAAATTCTCCTATGACTGTACTACAAACTCCAAATGATCCATCTTCAAGTTCACAACCATCAACCTCAAAGTCGAATGATAAAAACAAAACAGATGAGCAAACTTACAAGTCTATTGTGCCATTTCCTAATAGGCTAGCAAACAACAAGACTAATGCTCAAATGGAGAAGATTAGGGAAATATTCAATCAAGTTTAGATCAATTTGCCCCTTCTTGATGCCATACAATGAGTCCCTTCATATGTAAAATTTTAAAAGATATGTGCACCAAGAAAAGAAAAACGAATGTCCCCAAGAAGGTCTTCCTTGCATCTAACATAAGTGAGTTGTTAGCTGGGCCCATTCCTGTGAAACACAAACACCCCGGGAGTCCAACAATTTCATGTATCATAAGACAGACCACAATAAACTGGGCACTACTTGATTTAGGAGCCAGCATCAATTTGCTTCCCTTTTCTGTGTATCAGCAACTCAGGCTGGGTGACCTCCGTCCAACCAGAGTTACTATACAATTAGCTGGCCGATCTGTAAATATTCCCAAGGGAGAGATTACAGATGTCCTCATACGGGTCTAGGAATTCATTTACCCCATAAATTTCATCGTTCTGGAGACACAACTCGTGCAAAATCTGAAAGCTCAACCGGTAATTCTAGGATGACCCTTCCTAGTCACTGCAAATGTTATTATAAATTGTAGGAATGGGTCTATGTGTCTGACTTTCGATGATATGACGAAAGAGGTAAATATTTTCCACCTGGAAAGACAACCTTGAGACTTGGATGATTAATCATTTAAAGTGAACTTGATTGAAGGATTGACAAGTGAACACAAAGAGGAGATAGAATATAAGTTTGACAATGAATTCAATTAGATGACTTCAATCTTGATCAGATTATCGAATCCACAGTGGAGTAGGTAACAAACTCGACCCTGATCATTCCCTTGTAAGAAGAACAACCATCAATAGATCATATCCCCTCTTCAAAGCTGAAAGTTCTTCCTAGTCATCTCAAGTATCAGTACTTAGGTAAAAAGGAAGCTTTCTCCTTGATAATAGTGTCTCATCTTATGGAACAACAAGAAGAGGATCTTCTTGCTGTGTTGAGGGAAAATCAAGAGGCCATTGGTTAGACCATGGCCAATATAAAGGGGATCAGCCCATCCACTGTACAATGTGGATTCACCTAACAGAAGAGGCCAAACCAAAACGTGATCCACAGTGTCGACAAAACCCAATCATGTAAGAGGTTGTCCGTGCTGAAATCGTGAAGTTGCTAGTCAATGGGATCATTTATTCCATATCTGATGGCCAAGGGGTTAGTCCAGTTCACGCTATGCCCAAGAAGGTAGGTTTTACTGTGGTAGAAAATGACAAGAAGGAATTAGTACAAACTCGTCTTCCAATGAAGATTCAAGTCTGTATTGATTATCGAAAACTGAACGCTGCCACATGTAAAGACCACTTCCCTCTTTCATTCATAGACCAGATGCTCAAGAGATTGACTGGACGCGAGTATTATTATTTTCTAGATGGATATTCAGGATACAATCAAATTCCAAATGCTCCCAAGGATCAAGAAAAATAATGTTCACCTGTCCATTTGACACGTTTGCATATAGACGAATACTCTTTGATTTATGCAATGCTCTTGCAACATTCCAACGTTGCATGCTTAGTCTCTTTTTGGACATAGTAGAAAATTTCTCAAAATTTTTATGGATGATTTCTCTATATACGACGATTCCTTTGAACAGTGCCTGCATCATTTGAAGCTGATTTTACAAAGATGCATGGAGAAAAACGTGACACTCAACTGCGAGAAGTGTCATTTCATGGTCAAGTAAGGAATTATCCTGGGGCAGGAAATTTCAAGCAGAGGGATTGAGGTTGATAGATCTAAGGTGGAGGTGATAGCAAAGCTCCCTGAACCAAAAAACCTAAAAGACATTAGATCGTTCTTAGGGCACACAGGCTTTTACAGAAGATTTATTAAAGAGTTTAGAAAAATTTCTAGACCTCTAACTAATTTTTTAGGAAAAGATGTGCCCTTCAATTTTGATAAAGAATGTCTACAAATTTGAGAGGACCTAAAACAAAGACTTGTCTCGGCACCAATAATCTCAGCGCCTATTGGACTAGACCCTTCGAAATCATGTGTGACGCCTCCGATTATTTCATAGGCGCTGTTCTAGGATAGCATATTGATAACATGCAACATATGATTTATTATACTAATAAGACGCTCAACGAGGCCCAACTCAATTACAAAACGACTGAAAAAGAATTTTTGACAGTTGTATTTGCGTTAGAGAAATTTCGCCAGTACCTACTAGGGTCTAGGATAACGATTTTCACCGACCACTCCATCCTCAAATTCTTGATGCAAAAGAAGGATGCAAAAACTAGGCTTAGTCATTAGATACTCCTTTTGCAAGAATTCGACTTAGAAATAAAAGATAAAAAGGGCGTTGAGAATGTGGTGATTGATCACCTTTCAAGGATTCCCAATGCACTAACTGAGACGATACCGATTAATGAATATTTTCCTGACGAACACATCTTCATGATGTGTAAAGAGCCCTGGTTTGCCAATATTGTATTACAACCAGACGAACACCTTCAAATTGACTAGGTCAGGACAAGCACCGCTTTTTGACACAGATACGATTTTTCTTTTAGGATGAACTGTATCTATTCAAATATTGCCCTGACCAGATTATTAGAAGGTGTCTTCCTGAGGATGAACTTTAAAGTGTTTTGACATTTTGTCACGAGTTAGCTTATGGTGGACACTTTGGTCCATAAAAGACTGCCGAGAAAGTCCTTCAAAGTAGTTTCTACTGGCCCACTCTCTTCAAGGACGCTCATACATTTTGCAAACTCTGTGCCAAATGTCAGATGACAGGTCGAATTACACGCAAAGACATAATGCCCCTTACACCAATCTTGAAAGTAGAAATTTTTGACTTGTGGGGCATTGATTTCATGGGACCCTTTCCTATGTCTTACGACAACCAATTCAATTGGTAGCTATAGATATGTTTCTAAATGGACTGAAGCTATTTCAACCAAACAAATGACAACCAAGTCGTCATCAAATTCTTAAGAGAAAACATCATTTCATCCTTCGGAGCCCCAGATCCAATAATCAGTGATAATGGGAGTCATTTCTACAACCGGGCTTTTGAAGCCCTAATGTAGAATTACTCCATTTCTCATAAATTGTCCACGGCTTACCACCCTCAGACAAATGGGCAAGTGGCAGTTACAAATAGACAAATAAAACTCATATTGGAGAAAACTGTAGGACAGAATCGTAAGGACTGGTCCATCAAACTTGTTAATGCTTTATGGCTTTATCGGACCGCCTACAAGACTGTCCTCAGTATGTCTTCATATCGAGTTATTTGGGAAACCGTGTCATTTGCCCGTGGAGCTTGAACGTGCATTGTAGGCGATTAAACAGCTAAACTTTGACATAAAGAAAGTCGGTGACTTAAGAAAGTTGCAGATTTCTGAGCTAGAAGAGATACGAAATAAAGCTTACAACAATGCTCGAATTTCTAAACACAGAACGAAACCCTTCCAAGACAGATCCATTAATCAGAAGAATTTTATCCCCGGACAAAAAGTTTTGTTGTACAACTCCAGACTCTACCTTTTCCCTGGTAAACTGAAGACCAGGTGGTCTAGACCGTATCTTGTACACACCATTTTCTCTCATGGTGCTATTGAGATTTTAGATTCCAAGAATGGTAGCATTTTTAAAGTCAATGGCCAAAGATTAAAACCATTCTGCACCACGGAGCTAGAGTTACACGAGATTCTTGAACTGAGTTTTGCGACCCAGTCTACATGTGACCAGGCCCTTCTTTCAATTTCCGGTATTCATTGTAATTCTTTTGGGACCTACCTTGTACCTTTTATGAATAATAAAATAAAACAAAGAAAAAATAAATAATAATAAAAAGAAATATATATATATAAAGAAAATAATAAATAAAAATAAAAAAAGAAAAAGCAAGAAAACAAAATAAAAAAATAATAAAGGACTTAAGTGCTAAATGACACCTAGATTTTCTCTGCTATATATACCCACTTTCACCAATAAAAAGTAGAAATAAACCCTAGGTAATTAACTTATGTTTTTACCTAGGGGCAAATAAGGAAACCCACCCTTCTCAGCCAGGGCCGGGCATCCGCGGCTGTCTTGTGGAATCCTGTGCGCCGTCAAATTTTTTAGTGGTCGCCTTCACCGGTAGATCTCAGATCTACAACACGCTTTACAGATCTCTCTGTAGATTGCTCTGTACAATCTGATCTTAATTTCCCCCCAAGTATTCCGGGGGAGGTTTGCGATTTCCTTCTTTCCTTCAAATTTTACTTCATGGCACCCACTGTACTTGCTGAGAAAGATTTCTCTAGGCACTTTAGCGATGTTCATGGATATGACCATATATTTTTGGATAGGATTAGAGAATGAAATTTGTATACCGGTGTATGATAATTCTGAATATGAGGCCTACTATTGCCCAAAGCTTGTTAAGCTATTTTATGCAAATCTTGACAAAGCCACAATTGATCTTGACACCTACCAATTCACGGTACATCTGGCTACTGGGGATATCATTGTCATTGTTGACATGTTAGAGGACTACACGCAAGTCCCCAACAACCTGCACTATAGCTACCCCCAGCCTTTAATTGAGTACATGACTATGATGGGGGCTCGCTACACTGAACAACATAGAGGGCTCAAAGCCAACACCACTTTCAGGAACATACAATGCGTTGGACGCTGGATCCAACGAATATCATTGGCCTTGATCACACTACCTTTTTTAATAGGTTAGTGCTGCAGATTATCCACGATCTTATGACCAGGCAGCACACAGTTTGTATCAACACTATAATCTTTAACTGTCTCATCACCAACTCTACGCGCACACGCAGAACCAAATATTCACATCCTGTATTGGTAACTCGTCTGTATAGAGTATTTGTTGCACCAGAACGGATAATGAGTGCTTATAATAGTTGTCTACATGCTATCTGGGCCCCTAGGGTCTAGCCTGAAGATGCCCAAACAGAGTCCTCTTCTGAGGAACTCTTGGAGGAGGATGATGATCCTGCCTTTTGGCAGTAGACCCCACCCACTGATTCTATAGCTTTCATGTCTACCATATAGAAAGGCATGAAGAAAATTTTAAGGGGCAAGTTAGGCTGAGAAAATAGGTGGAGGAGCAGACCATTCATCTGGACCGTATAAAGGAGAGTTTACGAAGGTCGCAGTCGGCCGGTCCAAGCACCACGGCTGGTCTGAGCCGTAGAAGGGGATGATATCTTTTCTTTACCTATTTCATGCATTTATTTTATTTGCATACATTAGGGACAATACATGAAATAGGTATGGGGGGATGGATACTAACATAGATTTTTTTTAGGATTTTTTTATTTTTAGAACTAACTTAGATTTTGATTTTATAGGATTTTCTTAGATTTTGATTTTCTTATATATATAATAAAAAAATATATTTTCTGTGATCCATTTTTAAAGAATTGACTTGATCTTAGGAATTAGGAAAATTCTAGATTAGGATTTTTTGATATAAGTTAAAATAAGAAGAATTGTTGGATCTTTAGGTTAAGAAAGAAAAAATAGAAAGATAATTAGATTTTGAATTTTTCCTAAGCATTATATATATTTACATGTTGAGGGATTAATCAAAGACTTAGTACCTTCATTTATATATATAATAAAAGAAAATATAAATATATATTAAAAAAGAAAATAAATGTTTTAGAAATTAATAAAAGCTTGATCACCAATTAAGCTGGTTTGTTGTGCCTTAAGAAGCATAACCAGTCACGTCTAAAGGTAGTTTAGTCCTTAGCATTCGTGGCCTAGTTTACTCGAGTCCTTAAACCTTAGAGATGTATCCTCATCTGGTGCCCTAAGGCCATCTTGTCTGGGAGTCATCGATAAAAGGCTCGCTACATGGGTAAATTAGAAAGCCTAATGAAGCTAAAGAAATAAATAAGTTTATATATATGAATAAAAATAATAAAATATGATAATAAAATATAAATAAATGTACTATAGTCTAAGAACAATTCCTCATACATATAAATGTATATATGTTTGGCTTAATTCAAAATCTAGTTCTCTCTCCATTTTTGAAACTTAACCTAAATTGAAGACAAAACTTCAAATGGAAACTTATAATAAGAAGGAAAAGTTTGGGGTAACCTAAAACCGAAAGATCACCTAAATTCTTGCAAAAATGGATCATAAACTTTCTTCTTCATTTTCTTTTTGAAAATTACTAAAATTTTTTCTTTTTCTTTAGATTTTGTGGGTGCAATCTGCTAAAAACCTTCAGGAGACAACACTCCTCCTCCAAGGTAACCTAAAGGTTTAACGGCTTGTTGCACAAGCTAAGTGCAATCGTGTCACCTACGAAAGTGGTGTAATAATGTAGTTAGGTTTTTCTCTTTTTCTTTACTTATTTTGCTCGGGGACGAGGAAAAGCTAGATATCGGGGTGTGATTGGAGTTTCATTTTGCATCATTTTATATCACATTGCCACACATTTTATTAATAAAAATAGGATTTTTAATGGTTACCCCTCTTATTTTTCAGGTCCATTCTTAGTGGAGAAGAAAGCTCAAATCTTGGATTTTTCATGGATTTAAAAGAGTTTTTTAGAGCCCAAATCAAGAAAGCCCAATTAGTAATGAGCCAGGAGACATTCCCATGGTTCTGGAAGCTCCAGTAGGGCACTTGCAGAATAACAGAATGTCAGAGCGATCGCTGGCGCAACGGCCTCACTTCTGCCGCGGAAATGCGGCTTTGGCCGCATTTCCGCGGCAAATCTATGGCCGTTGATCAAGTGATTGATCCCACGGCTATGATTGATAGCGATCAGATTCTAAGGCCTATATAAAGAGCCCCAGGGCCTCTGCAGAGAGAAGAAGAGAGGATAGCTAGTATTTTAGGAGAGAATTTAGGATTTCTTTAGGTTTCTATCAGTTGTCTCTTGAATTTTTCATTTCTCTTTTTAGATCTCGAGAAGAGAGGGGGGGGAGAGAGAGAGTGGTTTCTATAATTGAAGAGTGACATTCAAATATAAAGGCTCAAGTTCTCCTTTCTCTAATTTTCTTACTCTATTGCCATTTATTTTCAAGCTTTTTTTTTCTTGCATTTATTTTACTATGTCTTCTTCCTTGCTTTTCTTTTCTATGGATAACTAATCCCTTAACATGACTAACTAACTTCTAACACTACTAACTACTAATTCTTGGGTGATGCTAATTTATATGACTCATTGGATGTCTACATTTCTAGTCTTGTATCTAACAATCCCAATGAAGATGAGTATTATTTCTAATCTTAGTGAAGGTTTTGATATCACCTCCATATGATTCATGTATGCCTCATTTAGGGCCTTGTTTCTTTAACAAGAGACTTGATGAAACATGAAGATGAATCACTTTAGTATGCTAACACTTATTGTACTAGCTTCTTATTTCATGCTAGCTAACTATGGCTTTGATGATTTAATAAATCTTACATTCTTGTTAAGCATATCTAAAGTGTGAATTCCTAAGTCCTTGTGAACCTATTGGGACACACATTTCCTCGCTCTCAGACCTAACTTGCCTTTCTTGAATCATAATAGGCCAGACAACTAAATACCTGAAGCTAATCATAGTCTTAAGCAACTTTTCCCAACTAAAGTTCTAAAGGTGTTTTACCTTCTATCACAAACGAAGGCAACATGTTGGTGAGATGGAAAGCACATGCCAATGCCTCGCCCAAAGAGATTTTGATAATTCGGTGTTGGAGAACATGCAACTAACCGTCTCCACAATGTCTTATTCATCCTTTCGGGTACCCCATTTTGTTGCGGTGTTTCTCTTAATGTGAAGTGTTTTTCTATACTTTCATCATGATATAGTTGTGGGAAAGGATCGCTAATGTACTCCTCACCATTGTCTGAATGAAGCACCCGTTGGCCCAAAAGGTTACACTCTCCATTTGTTTAGAGTTTTGATGATAACAAAACAAATAAGAGCTATTTGGTACTAATAAGTTTGTTCAAATAAGTTTCAGGTTTGTACCATGTTTGGAGGTCATTGCTTAGCTTTTGTAAGAAATTCTAGGTTCATGGAACAAAGAAGGCTTATGGCACATCAAGGAAGGAACATAGAAGAGAAGGCTCTAGCTAGGCTTTGCATGGCTCAAGACTTCAAGATGGCTCAAAAAGACTTCATTAGATTTGTTTTTAGTTTTATAGTTTTTGTTAAAGAATAGTGAATAGGGTTGAAGCTCCATATTCTAACACACACACATGTTTTTTGCGCACATGCCTTTCCTAGAAATATTCCCTATAAATATATAAAAAATATTAATACAAAGCCTTTTGATTACAAACTCAATTTTATGTTTTATATATATCTCTAATCAAAACTATTTTGTTAGATTTCAAATCCCTTTCAAAATTATGTTTCAATTTTGACTTTTGGCCTGAGCCGGTCGACCGACCTGTCGACCGTCAGTAAGTCAGGTCAGTTCGGTCGACCGACCCAGTTGACTGGACTTCTGGCAGTTTTTGTGCGTATCCGTGTGCATGTTTCCCGGTCGACCGGGCGGTCGACCGGAGACCTTCGCTCGACCGAGCGGCTGACCGACTGAAGTGGTGTTGCTCTCTGTTTGTTTTGGTCGACCGGGCGGTCGACCGAGAGCTTGCAACGGCTCTTTTGTTTGAATCCCGGTCGACCGGCCGGTCGACCGAGATAGTCGTTTCAGCCATAACGGCTAGTTTTTAAACACGTTTTAAATTTGTCTTTTTCTTCTCTAAACGTGTTTAAATGGTATTTTCTGGGTCTAATACTTCCTAATTTGCATTATGAGGGTTTACTCTTTAATCCCTAACCCTCTCCTATAAATAGGGGTGATTAGGGAGAGATTTTAACACAACAAGCATTTACAAAAAGTTTCAAAAGTTTTCAATGGCTTTCAAAAGAGTTTGGTCCTTGGTTTTTGTGCTGAAGAATCTCTCATCGCTGAAGTTTTATTTTCTAAACTCTCTCAAGTTCATTTCTTTTTTTCACTTACAATATTTGAGCTTCAATTCTAACCATTATTCTACAGGGTTCTTGTAAGGGAAAGAGGCTTTTGCAAAAGATAGTTTGTGGTCTTTTGATCACCAAGAGAGAACTTGTACTTGAGATTGTGGAGTTGGGTACTATGGTGTGATTGTAATTCTTTGTGAAGTTATTGTGGTTAGAAATCCTTCTGGGTGAAGGCGGGGACGTAGAGCTGGGTGCTCGAACCTCGGAAAATTCTCGGTGTTTGCGTTTGGTTTACTTTCATTGCTCTTATTCCTTGTTTTCTACATTCATTGCTATATTCAATTGTTTCATATTCATATTGTCAATATTATACTCATACAATAAGATTGCATTGCGCACCTCCAACTCATATCTAGAGGAATCAGGAGGAAGGAGTTCAGAGCCCTTCACGGGGTATTCGGCTTCTAGTCTTGTTTTAGGTTGATTGTTGCATCATATTTTTTTATTGTACATTAATTAGCATTATCACCTATTCACCCCCCCTCTAGGTGATTTCAATTGGTATCAGAGCTTGAACTCTAGTTTGGCTAACCTCCTTAGAGAGATCCTTAAAATTTGCTAATCAACATTTGCATTCATCCATTCATTTACTAGTAAACATAGCCGATAACATCAAAACCCCTCCTAAATTTGATGGACTTAATTTCTCTATTTGGAAGGTTAGGATGACTATTTTTCTACAATCTTTAGGTAGCTTAGTTGCAAAATCTTTGACCAAACCCTATGTTAGACCCGATAGTGATGAAAGCACTTGGTCCGACTTTACCTTTAGAGAATATGAGGCTAACTCTAAGGCCCAAAACTCCCTCCTAACCGCCTTGAATGAGGATGACCTTATACGGGTAATACATTGCCAATCCGCCTATGAGATTTGGCAACATTTGTTGGTGACACACGAGGGGACATCACAAGTAAAGAGAGCTAAGATAGATCTCTTGAGGTCCCAATATGAAAGCTTTAAAATGATTGATGATGAATCTATTGATTGCATGATTACAAGGTTTACTAAAATTACCAATGCTCTTTCCTCTTTAGGTGATGATATTAGTAATGACCAAAAGGTGCGGAAAGTGATTCGGGCTCTTCCTTCATCATGAGAGATAAAGGCCACCACCTTGAAAGAATTGAATGACAAGGATGAAATGGATCTCATAAGTCTTATTGGAAACTTGAAGACTCATGAGATGGAAAAGAAGGCAAAAGAAGAAGCGGCTCCTCAAAAGAAAAAAATCCATAGCCTTCAAGTCTTCCTCCACTCTTGATGACGATGAAGAAGATGAAGAAGAAGATGATGAGCTATCCCTCCTTATGCGAAATGTGAAGAGAATGTACCGAAAGAACAAGCTCAACTTTAGAAGAAAATTTGAAGGAAAAGAGGAGAGAAGAATCATTTGCTACAATTGCCGAAAACCCAGACATATCATGGCCGATTATCCGGAATTCAAGAAAAATGTGACTTCCTCCTTCAAGCAAAAGAAGCCGGTCGAAAAGAAAGCTTGCAAAGCCACTTAGGATTTGGAAAGCGAGTCCGAAGACGAGGTAGACACGGCGAACATGTATTTCACGGCAAACACACCAAAGGCAACCCTCAACCTCTTGATGAAGAAGATAAATTAAGTAAAGAAGTATTTGTACATGCTTTTGTTGAACTTTCGGAGAGTTATGATAATAATAAGATAGAATGCTCAAAATTGGAAAAGGAAGTTGCTTTTCTTAAAAATCAACTCGCTATTGTTTCTAAAGAAAAGGATGAAATTTCTTCAAATCTTATTTTTACTCAAAATAAATTTAGTGCTTACAAAGTTGCTTGCAAAGTAAAATTTCCAAAGATTGATGAAAAAGAAATTTCTTCATTAAAAACTAGAATTGTTGATTTTGAAAAAGTTTTGAAGGATTGTGCTTTCAACACTAAGAAACTTGAGGAAATATTTTCTAAAAAGCACACTTCTCATGCTAAAGCTTCACATGTCAAAATTCCTCATGCTCACACTACACACAACACTCATGCTAAATCTACACATGCTCACAAGTCACACACTCACTATGCTTTTAAATATGGTAGAGTGTATAGATGCACTTATTGTGGTAAGAATGGACATTTGGCTAAGTTTTGTTATGACCAAATAAATAGAACAAATAATCTTGTATAGGTTCATGATACTAACACTTTAGGACCCAAGAAAATATGGGTACCAAAATCAAGTCCTAAATTATTTGATGTAGGTACACACCAAGGCTCCAAGACGTAAGGAGAGGTGGTACCTTGATAGTGGTTGTTCAAGACACATGACATGGGATATCAACAACTTTACAACCCTATCAAGGTACGTTGAAGGTGGCACCGTCACCTTCGGGGATGACTCCAAGGGCACTATCATTGGTATAGGTAACATTCAAATTGGTGCATCTCCCATTATAAAAAATGTTGTTCTTGTTGATGGTTTAAAACATAACTTGCTTAGTATAAGTCAACTTTATAATCGTGGACTTAAAGTTGTTTTTGATAACTCTTCTTGCAAGATTTTTGATTGCAAAACCAATGATTGTATTCTCACCGGATTTCGTGATGATAATGTTTATATCATTGACATGCTTAATTTGGATTGTTCTACTAAATGCTTGAATGTTTTTGATGAAAATTCTTAGCTTTGGCATAAAAGATTAGGACTTGCATCTTTTGACCATCTTTCTAGGATTAATTCTAAGGAATTGGTGAAGGGTATTCCTTACTTGAAGTTTGAGAAAGACCGCATTTATGATGCGTGCCAACTTGGGAAACAAACCAAGTCTTCCTTCAAACCAATCAAGGATATCATGCCAACTAGACCATTAGAATTAATTCATATGGATCTTTTTGGACCAACTAAAACTAAGAGTTTAAATGGTAGTAGATTCGCATTTGTTTTAGTTGATGATTTTTCCCGTTTCACTTGGGTTTTCTTTTTGGAACACAAAGATCAAACTTTTTCTCATTTCAAAGTTTTTCGAAAAAGGGTTGAAAAAGAAAAGGGTTTTTCGATTTTGAAAATAAGGAGTGATAGAGGTGGTGAGTTTGTTAACCAACTCTTCATGACTTATTGTGATGAAAAAGGAATCAAGCATGAAATGTCATGTCCTAGAACTCCACAACAAAATGGAGTTGTCGAAAGGAAAAATAGAACACTTCAAGAGATGGCTAGGATCATGATAAGTGAATATGACCTCCCTCAATATTTATGGGCCGAGGCCATAAACACCGCATGCTATATTTCAAATCGTATTTATTTGTGTAAAAATTCTTCCAAAACATCTTTTGAAATGTATCATTCTAGAAAACCTAATGTTTCATATTTCAAAGTTTTTGATGCAAGTGTTTTGTTTTAAATACTAGAGATAACTTGGGTAAATTTGATGTTAAGGCTTATGAAGCTATCTTTGTTGGATACTCTGTAAATCACCTAGAGGGGGGGTGAATAGGTGATGGCTAATCTAATGGTCACTTAATGACAAATGATGCAAATAATGCGGAAGCTAAAAAGCAATTATGATCAAATTAAAACTTTTACATTATACACTATGTATAACACAAGAGTGTTGCCGAATTCCCCGTGAAGGGCTCTGGACAAACTCCTCTAGATTCTCCTTGAATGGGTTGAGGTGCCGCGTTGGCTCTCTTGGTTGAATACAAGTGTTAGTCAACAATCCCAAGCAAGTATATATATCAATTATGCACACAAGATATATCAAGCATGTAAATGTAAAGACAATATAAGCTATGCAAGATATAAAAGAGACAAAGAGAGAAAGAGTGAGCAATCACAAACACAAGGGTATGTTTCGAGGTTCGAGCACACTTGCTCTACATCCCCGCCTTCGACACACGAAGGATTTCCACTATGCAAGATCCCAATGGATCTCTCCTCGGTGCCGCAACACCTACAAGCCCTCGGACTCCCTAGTCCCGTACACACCGCAAGCCCACCGGCTCGCCGAGGCCGCACCTCGTACAACAAGTCCGCACCCGAACTCGAAACAACGCGGACACACACGTCCGCCTCCTCAAAGTACAAGAAATGATCTCTTGGTGATCTAAACACTTGATCACCAATAAAAGCTCTCACTACAACACACCTATAGGATGTATAATCAATGGTTGCTCAAGTGTGGTGTGAGAAAATCAAGGATGTGAAAGGTGGAGGAAAAACTCAAGAAATCTCTTTAACACTCTTTATAAAAACTTTCCTTTAGATAGGAAATATTTGCTCACTATTTTGTGGAGAAAACTCTTCTAAAAGTCTGGGAAAAACTGGCTCTAAGAGACTCCAAAATCTTGTTACAAAACAATGACAAGACCCCCCAATTTATAGGCCAGAAAAATATAGCCGTTGGGATCTGTCAGTACTGCCAACGGTCGGATTTCTGACCGTTGGAGCTACGGTCGACCGGTGCGGTCGACCGAACTTTCCAGAGAGCACTGCTCTCTGGAGCGGTCGACCGGCACGGTCGACCGTCCAACAGTACACACAGGCGTGCACGTCTGTGCACTTCGGTCGACCGGCCCGGTCGACTGACTTCAGGAATAGTCGACTAGTTAGGTCGACTAGTCGACTTGGCTGAAGCCTGAAACAGTTTTCTGGGATATAAACATGGTCTTTTTGGCTCATATAAAATCCCATAAAATCCATAAAAATCTACAAAAATAGTTTTACCAAGAAACTTTGATATACCAACATGCTTGCACAAAATCAAGGCATTTTATAAAAGATTGGACTATTTTTGGAACTTGGAAATATTTGGCTCAAGATAAAAAACTGATTTTCCAAAACATGTTTTTCCAAATCTTCATCAAATACAAAAACAAGATATACTTTTAAGGCATAGTGTGTATGGATATGATCCACTACACAATCATAATGAAATATCTATGTTTTTGTCATAAAGCTCTAAACTTGGTTTTGGTTAAAAGATAAGTACATGAGAAATACCAAAAACCAAACTTATATTTTTCAAAAAGAAAAATCTTTTCTAAACTAAAAAATCTTTTATGAAAAGAGTTCTAAATTAAGAGTGTGTGTGTATATGTACTTGAGCAATCCACCAACTATCTATCCTTTACATTTTTAACTAAAACAAAAACTAAATCTTATACCTAGACACCAGTCTTCATCTTCTTGAAGTCTTCACTTGAAGGCTTCTCATCTTCTCGACTTGGTCCAAGCTTGATCCAAAAGCTCCTTGGATCACACCGTGCTAGCTCCAAATCTTGATATTCTGTCCTTTGTTGAGCTATGCACCTACTAAGATCTTGATAATGAATCTGTCACTAATTAAACACAAGATCATTAGTAAATATAACTTCATGAGTTGATCATCATCAAAACTAGAGTGATGGGCCTTTGGGACAACAATCTCCCCCTTTTGATGATGACAAAACTCATGAGGTTATATATGCATGGATTAAAGTAAAGCTTCAAGGAAGCTCCCCCTTAACTCATGCATAACAATAAATAATAAGATATGACAATAAAGCTCATCAATATGTATGCAAATGATGGAGATGAAACAAAATAATTCTTTTTCTCCTATTTGCAAAACAAAACATATATGCATAAATAACAAGGAAGACAAATACTACTCCCCCTTAAGCAATGAAAACATGCATATACTCAAATACTTCTCCCCTTTTTGTCAATCATCAACAAAGGGTTCAAAGTAAAATCAAATCAAACAAATTTTTCTCCCCCTTTTTGTCAAAAACAAAAAGATCAAGAAGGAGTGAAACAAATCAATCAATAAAGATTTATATGTGATATACATTCATGAAGAGGAAGACGCTAAGTTAGCTTCCCTACACATATGCATTACATGAAGAAGGGATGACAAGCCCTAACTCACATAACACATATTATGTAATGCATAAGAGGAGATGTGAAGCTCCCCCTACACACGTATATCATATAAAGAAGAGTTGTCAAGCTCCTCAATTTATAATATACTCAACATGAATCCATATGTAAGAGAGATGTTAAGCTCTCTTTGCATATAGGAAATACAAATCAAACATTTTGAATTATTTTTCAAAATTTTTGAACTTACTTAATAAAACACATTTTGAGATATCAACATATATTTTTTTTATTTTGATATCAATAGTAAAGAAATTTTTATTTTATTTTTCATCATAAACTTTGTGCTTTTAAAAATGTGAGCTAATTGTGAGTTAAGCACATGGAAATCATATATATGTATGAGAAATGAGTATACCAAGTGAAATTGAAACATACATATATATAAGAAACAAAATATGAGTATATACAAAATAAGTTCATATTGATACCAATTGAAACGATTCAATGATACTAATTGACATAACAATAAAATCAAGTGTATATCTCATAACCTACCACCCTTCATATGCACAAGGTAAAAGATTTTCAATGAAGCATACAAGGCATAATCGCCCATCCATCCTCCCATAGATGGTAGGGGTTTTCAAAAATAGATTTGAAAATAAGCTTAGTTTGAAAAACTCTACCAAATGAAGAATTTGCAATAGAAAAATGTTTTAAAACAAGTGAGGAATCCTTCAAGTAAGGAATAAAGCAAAAATGTTTTTCATGAAACACAAGTAAATCACATGGCACTAAAAACACTCTATTATCCATGAAGTCCATAAAATTTTCAAAAGAGGTGAGTGCACTAGTGTTATGTGGAATATGGTATCATGAAAATGTCAATAAAGCTCAATATTCCTTTAAATAAGAAAAACATGAAAATCATCAAAAACTTTTTGTTAAAAAAATATTCAAGATATATGTATGTTTTGACAACACAATAAGTATACATACATATCTCTTAAACACAATTGAGTCCATATAAATAGATTTGCATTAAAGGCAAATGACTCAAGAGGTATACATGTATATCTTAAAGTTTGGCAAAATACACATATACATGAAATGAAAAACACATGATCATAAATCAAATCCAAAAAGTGGGAATATAAGTTTAAAAATTTATGTATCATCAAAACCAAGCAATACAAGCACATTTCATGGGTTCAAATAAGCGTTCAAGCACAAATATAAATAGATTTATTTGTGGCCCACGACATGTACAAGTATAAATCCTAGTGTTGACAAAAACTAACATATAAACTAATATTCAAATCATGAAGCATCAAATTTTGAGAAAAATAGATTCATGTATCAATCTCAAAGATTATTTGAAGAACAAATAACTAGTATAAATTGTTTTTGGAAAACTAGTTAAAGATCCTTCAAATATATCAAATCTTATGTTTTTCATAAACTAGATACATAAAAAATTTAAGCACTCATGGTCTATAAAGCTCAAAAATGATTTTGACAAAAGGGTGAGTGTTAAACGATCATGTAACTAGTATTTTTATGAAAATAGTCATTGAAGCTCAAAAAGATCATATTTTTAACAAAATCACGAAAAATCATTTTTTTTAATCAAAACACTAATCTTCATGGTATATGTATGATTAATCTAAATCTAACAATACACATACATATTCCAAATCTAAAAGAATCTATTAATGATGTTAGCATGAAGGCAAGAGACTCACGGGTATACATGTATATTTATTAGATTTGAATTAAAAAATACATATACATGAAGTAAAGCATAAAAATAAGCATAACAAGTATAAATGAAAGAATCATCAAAACTAGACTATGCATATGCAAATAGTGGGTACAAATGAGCATGAAGTTCAATCATATATGAATCAATTGTAATTCTCTATTTGTATATGTATACATGCACGTTTTGATAAAATCTTCATTTAAACATGTAAATACCACATGAAGCACAATAAATCATAAAACATGAACATGCTATGAATATTATGAATTTAAAAGCATGTACATAAAAGTAGGAGTTTAGACATTGTTACCAACTCCAAAGCTCCTAACATGGTGGTTGTCCCACCAAAGCTGCTTGATAGCGATGCATCCCAAAAGTATGTCCATCATGTCCAAGTGCATCCACTACCAAGGCACCAATCCTCTCACGTCTTGTGAGAGCCCTCACCTACATCACAAGCAAATGGTGGGGGTTTTGGTACCCATATTTTCTTGGGTCCACGGGGGTTAGTCTTATATTGAGGAACCCAAAAATTTTTATAATTAGCAAAATTTAAAGAATTAATATTATCATAACAAAACTTTGCTAAATGGCCTTTGCGGCCACAATGTGTACATACGTACACCTTAGTATGCTTATGTATAGGAGTGTGATCATGTTGTGCAACATAAGCAAATGCATGGTTATGATGTGCATGAATGTGTGGAGTTTGTTTCTTTGAAAACATTGACTCCAACTTAGAATGATTAAAAGCCCAAGAGTTCAAAGTTGAACTCAAACCATCCATTTTATTTTTCAAATTCTTAATCTCATTAGTTGTGGTATGTAAGGCATGGTGAGATATAGAATCATTTTTCTTTTCTTTTTAGAAACAAATTCTTTTTCTTTTTCAACAAATTTTCTTTTCAAAGTAATATTTTCTTGAAAAACAACTTCTTTTTGTTTTTCCACCAAGTCAATTTTATTTTTCAAAGTATTGTTTCCTTCACATAAATCATTCAATTTTGTAAGCAAGGATACATTCTCATTTTTCAAATCTTTATTTTCTTTAAACATGCAATAAAAATCCTTTTTCAAATTTTTGTTATCTTTTTCTAAACATGCAATGTTAGATTTAAAAGAGTCTTGTTCTACATGCATGCAAGCAATATTCTTTTTCAAATTTTTATTTTCCTTTTTAATCATGTCATATTTTTCAAGCAATAGATGACAAAAAGTAGATAGCTCATCATATGACATGTCCTCATCATCGGATTCGGAGTTTACCTCAAGGGGGTTATCCCCTTGGACCATGTAGCACTTGTTGGAGGTGTCGCTTCCAACATCCGAGTCACTCCCCGCATAGTATAGATCTTTTTCGCCGAGGGAGGTGATGATGTTTCATACTACAAAAACTGATTCAACATTAGAAACCCTAGATAAATAATCATCATTTAGGGTTGACTTGATAGCATGAAGGGCTTTTGCATTAGCCTCAAAATTCTTACCATCTAAAGAATATACATTATTAGTAGTGGCAAGATATACATGAATGCCTAAGGCTTTGAGGTACAAGGACATCTTAACCTTCCAAATTTGGATGTTAAGAATGTCAAAGGTGGGTGGTGACATGAAGTCCATGGTGTGTGTACAAAATCTTGTGATTAGCCTAAAATGAGGATCTTTAACTCTAGGTTGTTAGACCCAAATCAGAGTACCAAGCTCTGATACCAGTTGTAAATCACCTAGAGGGGGGGTGAATAGGTGATGGCTAATCTAATGGTCACTTAATGACAAATGATGCAAATAATGCGGAAGCTAAAAAGCAATTATGACCAAATTAAAACTTTTATACTATACACTATGTATAACACAAGAGTGTTGCCGAATTCCCCGTGAAGGGCTCTGGACAAACTCCTCTAGATTCCCCTTGAATGGGTTGAGGTGCCGCGTTGGCTCTCTTGGTTGAATACAAGTGTTAGTCAACAATCCCAAGCAAGTATATATATCAATTATGCACACAAGATATATCAAGCATGTAAATGTAAAGACAATATAAGCTATGCAAGATATAAAAGAGACAAAGAGAGAGAGAGAGTGAGCAATCGCAAACACAAGGGTATGTTTCGAGGTTCGAGCACACTTGCTCTACATCCCCGCCTTCGACACACGAAGGATTTCCACTATGCAAGATCCCAATGGATCTCTCCTCGGTGCCGCAACACCTACAAGCCCTCGGACTCCCTAGTCCCGTACACACCGCAAGCCCACCGGCTCGCCGAGGCCGCACCTCGTACAACAAGTCCGCACCCGAACTCGAAACAACGCGGACACACACGTCCGCCTCCTTAAAGTACAAGAAATGATCTCTTGGTGATCTAAACACTTGATCACTAATAAAAGCTCTCACTACAACACACCTATAGGATGTATAATCAATGGTTGCTCAAGTGTGGTGTGAGAAAATCAAGGATGTGAAAGGTGGAGGAAAAACTCAAGAAATCTCTTTAACACTCTTTATAAAAACTTCCCTTTAGATAGGAAATATTTGCTCACTATTTTGTGGAGAAAACTCTTCTAAAAGTCTGAGAAAAACTGGCTCTAAGAGCTCCAAAATCTTATTACAAAACAATGACAAGACCCCCCAATTTATATGCCAGAAAAATATAGCCGTTGGGATCTGTCAGTACTGCCGGTCGACCGGCCGGTCGACCGCCAACGGTCGGATTTCTGACCGTTGGAGCTACGGTCGACCGGTGCGGTCGACCGAACTTTCCAGAGAGCACTGCTCTCTGGAGCGGTCGACCGGCACGGTCGACCGTCCAACAGTACACACAGGCGTGCACGTCTGTGCACGTCGGTCGACCGGCCCGGTCGACCGACTTCAGGAATAGTCAACTAGTTAGGTCGACTAGTCGACTTGGCTGAAGCCTGAAACAGTTTTCTGGGATATAAAACATGGTCTTTTTGGCTCATATAAAATCCCATAAAATCCATAAAAATCTACAAAAATAGTTTTACCAATATACTTTGATATACCAACATGCTTGCATAAAATCAAGGCATGTTATAAAAGATTGGACTATTTTTGTAACTTGGAAATATTTGGCTCAAGATAAAAAACTGATTTTCCAAAACATGTTTTTTCAAATCTTCATCAAATATAAAAACAAGATATACTTTTAAGGCATAGTGTGTATGGATATGATCCACTACACAATCATAATGAAATATCTATGTTTTTGTCATAAAGCTCTAAACTTGGTTTTGGTTAAAAGATAAGTATATGAGAAATACCAAAAACCAAACTTATATTTTTCAAAAAGAAAAATCTTTTCTAAACTAAAAAATCTTTTATGAAAAGAGTTCTAAATCAAGAGTGTGTGTGTATATGTACTTGAGCAATCCACCAACTATCTATCCTTTACATTTTTAACTAAAACAAAAACTAAATCTTATACCTAGACACAAGTCTTCATTTTCTTGAAGTCTTCACTTGAAGGCTTCTCATCTTCTCGACTTGGTCCAAGCTTGATCCAAAAGCTCCTTGGATCACACCGTGCTAGCTCCAAATCTTGATATTTTGTCCTTTGTTGAGCTATGCACCTACTAAGATCTTGATAATGAATCTGTCACTAATTAAACACAAGATCATTAGTAAATATAACTTCATGAGTTGATCATCATCAAAACTAGAGTGATGGGCCTTTGGGCCAACATACTCTTCTACTAGTAAAGCTTATAGAGTATTCAATAGATCTTCCCTTACCATTGAAGAATCCATGCATGTTAAATTTGAAGAATCTAATGTGGTTGTTGAGAATGTTGTAGAGTTTGACCCATTAGGTGAAGACATGGAGAGACTATCCTTGAAGGACTCACCCGCTCAAGAAGAAAAGCAAGAAACTATTGGTGATGTTCAAGAGGATAAAGAGGAAAGCTCTCAACCGCTTCCTAAAGATTGGAGATACGCTACAAATCACCCCAAGGAACTCATTTTAGGTGATGTCTCTAAAGGGGTAACAACTCGCTCCAAACATCATGAATTATGTGGTAACTTTGCATTCATTTCTCATTTTGAACCCAAAACATCCTCGAAGCCGAGGGGGACTCATATTGGTTGCTAGCCATGCAAGAGGAACTCAATCAATTTGATTGCAACCAAGTTTGGCACCTTGTTCCTAGGCCTCATGATACACCAATAATTGGTACTAAGTGGATCTTTAGGAACAAGATGGATGAGTCCGAAAATGTTATTAGGAATAAAGCTAGGTTGGTGGCCCAAGGTTACACTCAAGTTGAAGGAATTGACTTTGAGGAGACCTTTGCACTCGTAGCACGGCTTGAAGCCATACGGATGACACTAGCTTTTGCATCTTTTAAAAATTTTAAACTTTTTCAAATGGATGTGAAAAGTGCATTTTTAAATGATTTTATTAATGAAGAAGTTTATGTTGAACAACCTCCCGGTTTTGTTGATCATGTTCATCCCAATTTTGTTTTTAAACTTGATAAAGCTTTGTAAGGATTGAAACAAGCTCCAAGAGCTTGGTATGAAAGGCTTTCTAGTTTTCTCATTTCAAATGATTTTGCTAAAGGCAAAGTAGACACAACTCTTTTTACTAAGCATGTTGATAATGACATTTTAATTGTGCAAATTTATGTTGATATAATCTTTGGTTCTACTAATGAGTTTTTATGCAAGGAGTTTGAAAAGGTTATGCAATGTGAGTTTGAAATGTCTTCTATGGGTGAAATGAATTAATTTCTTGGACTCCAAATTAAGCAATTGCAAGATGGGAATTTCATATGTCAAGTCAAGTATGCAAAGGAACTCGTAAAGAAGTTTGGACTTAAAAGCTCAAAAGTTTGCAACACTCCCATGGCAACTACAACCAAGCTTGATAAGGATGACCAAGGTAAATGTGTTGATATTAAGTTATATAGAAGCATGATAGGAAGTTTGTTGTATTTGGCGGCAAGTAGGCCGGACATCATGTTTAGTGTGTGTCTTTGTGCTAGATTCCAATCGTGTCCTAAAGAGTCCCATCTTATTGCGGTAAAACGCATCATTCGTTATATTAAGGGCACAATTGGAATAGGTCTATGGTATCAGAGAACCGGAGATTTCTCAATGATGAGTTATTCGGATGCCGACTACGCGGTTGTAGAGTAGATAGAAAGAGTACTAGTGGGACATGTCAATTTCTTGGTAGTTGTCTTATTTCATGGTCCTCTAGGAAACAAAATTCCGTAGCTCTCTCAACCGCCGAGGCGGAGTATACTGCGGCGGGGGCTTGTTGTGCACAAGTCCTTTGGATGAAACATACTCTCCTTGATTATGATTTTCATTATAACCTATAAAAATATTTTGTGATAATACTAGTACTATTCACATGACTAAGAATACAAATCAACATAGTAAGACCAAGCACATTGAGATTAGATATCACTTTCTTAGAGATCATTTTGAGAAAGGTGATATAGATATTGATTATGTTTCCACGGATTTGCAAATTGCCGATATTTTCACTAAACCACTTGATTTTGATAGATTCTCGTTTATTTGTGGTGAACTAAATGTTTGTGTTATTGAATAAAAATATTTTTCTTACCCTTTTTTATGTATGACAAAAAGGGGGAGAATAAGTTTGAGTTTATTATGGTCTTGATTCGAGTTTATTATGGTCTTGATTTCAATATAAATTTATATTGTTTTTGTTTTTACAAAGTGTTTATGATTTCTTGTATTTGAGTTTTGTATTTGAGTTTAAGTGTTTTGCAAGTGTTTAATACCTCATGGTTTTTAGTCTCATGGTTTTTACTTGCATATTACATTGTTTTTATTTGTTTAATGTAGCATAATTTGAGGGGAAGCTTACACCTCTCTTTTATTTTTTTAACATAGCCTATATGTTTTGTCATCATCAAAAAGGGGGAGATTGTTGGCCCAAAAGGTTACACTCTCCATTTGTTTAGAGTTTTGATGATAACAAAACAAATAAGAGCTATTTGGTACTAATAAGTTTGTTCAAAATAAGTTTCAGGTTTGTACCATGTTTGGAGGCCATTGCTTAGCTTTTGTAAGAAATTCTAGGTTCATGGAGCAAAAAAGGCTTATGGCACATCAAGGAAGGAACATAAAAGAGAAGGCTCTAGCTAGGCTTTGCATGGCTCAAGACTTTAAGATTGCTCAAAAAGACTTCATTAGATTTGTTTTTAGTTTTATAGTTTTTGTTAAAGAATAGTGAATAGGGTTGAAGCTCCATATTCCAACACACACACATGTTTTTGCGCACATGCCTTTCCTAGAAATATTCCCTATAAATATATACAAAATATTTTAATACAAAGCCTTTTGATTACAAACTCAATTTTATGTTTTATATATATCTCTAATCAAAACTATTTTGTTAGATTTCAAATCCCTTTCAAAATTATGTTTCAATTTTGACTTTTGGCCTGAGCCGGTCGACCGACCGGTTGACCGTCACTAAGTCAGGTTAGTTCGGTCGACCGACCCAGTCGACTGGACTTCTGGCAGTTTTTGTGCGTATCCGTGTGCATGTTTCCCGGTCGACCGGGCGGTCGACCGGAGACCTTCGGTCGACCAGGCGGCTGGCCGACTAAAGTGGTATTGCTCTCTGTTTGTTTCGGTCGACCGGGCGGTCGACCGAGAGCCTGCAACGGCTCTTTTGTCTGAATCCCGGTCGACCGAGATAGTCGTTTCAGCCATAACGGTTAGTTTTTAAACACGTTTTAAATTTGTCTTTTTCTTCTCTAAACGTGTTTAAATTGTATTTTCTGGGTCTAATACTTCCTAATTAGCATTATGAGGGTTTACTCTTTAATCCCTAGCCCTCTCCTATAAATAGGGGTGATTAGGGAGAGATTTTAACACAACAAGCATTTACAAAAAGTTTCAAAAGTTTTCAATGGCTTTCAAAAGAGTTTGGTCCTTGGTTTTTGTGCTGAAGAATCTCTCATCGCTGAAGTTTTATTTCTAAACTCTCTCAAGTTCATTTCCTTTTTTCACATACAATATTTGAGCTTCAATTCTAACCATTATTCTACAGGGTTCTTGTAAGGGAAAGAGGCTTTTGTAAAAGATAGTTTGTGGTCTTTTGATCACCAAGAGAGAACTTGTACTTGAGATTGTGGAGTTGGGTACTCCAGTGTGATTGTAATTATTTGTGAAGTTATAGTGGTTAGAAATCCTTTTGGGTGAAGGAGGGGACGTAGAGCTGGGTGCTCGAACCTTGAAAAAATTCTCGGTGTTTGCGTTTGGTTTACTTTCATTGCTCTTATTCCTTGTTTTCTACATTCATTGCTATATTCAATTGTTTCATATTCATATTGTCAATCTTATACTCATACAACAAGATTGCATTGCGCACCTCCAACTCATATCTAGAGGAATCAGGAGGAAGGAGTTCAGAGCCCTTCACGGGGTATTCGGCTTCTAGTCTTGTTTTGGGTTGATTGTTACATCATATTTTTTATTGTGCATTGATTAGCATTATCACCTATTCACCCCCCCTCTAGGTGATTTCAACACCTTGATCTTTCTTCCTATATTCTTCTCTATATTCTTGTTCGCTCCACAAACAACTCTAGGACTTTCCCTTTGTGCTTCATGGTATATACCCAACATCACTTAGAGTAATCATTAATAAAAGATATAAAATAGTGGTTACCTCTAATAAATGCCCTCTTGATAGATTCTCAAACATCCATGTGAATACCCTTGATGCAATGAATCCTGATGCCAAATTTCACCTTGGTCTTCTTTTTGATGACACAAAATTCACAAAATTTTAATTTGCAGGTCTTGGCACCTTGAAGCAAATCTTTCTTTGATTGAACTTACAAAAACTTTTCACCTGTATATCTGAATCTCATGTGTCATAGTTGGGTACAATCATCATCTGAACCAATAGAAGTCGCCATTTGCCTGGTAATCATATACTCTTCAAGTAATAAAGGTTATTGCGTCGGACGCTTTCATCACATCATTGAGCCTCTAAGCATCTTAAGAACACTCTCTCTATCAGATATCTCTAAACCCAATGCTTTCAAGTCATCAACTAAGATAAGATTTTTCTTCAATTGAGGTACATACTTCACTTGCTTCAATTTCGCACCATCCCATCAAATATCTTGATATGGACCGTATCTATCCCTTCCATGTTACATGGATGATAATCACCCACGATGACGAAACAACCATCTAGCTTCTCGAAGATAGAAAATCAATCTCTATTGGATACATATGATAGGTAGCACTTGTATCTAATATCCACTCAGAATCATCTAAGTAGCCAACAATGGGAGCAATGATTGAGAACGAGAATACCGATGAGTCTGAGTCTAATTCACCTGCTTGTGAAGTACCACCAACTTGTATATTGACTGCTTGTGTGATTTTACCTCAGACTTCGACTCCTTCTTCTTATCCTTGATCCTTAGACAATCAACCTTTTAGTACTAAACTCTTTGCAGAAGGTACACTGGTTCTTTTTCAGATCTCTAAAATCGGCTTTGGACTTTAATCTACCACGATCACTTTTACCTTTTCTACTGAAGCTCTTGCCTCTTACCGTCAACGCTTCTGCCGATGTACTATTAGAAGACTTTTTGTCCTTTCTTCTTAATTCATGATTTACAAGAGGAGAAGAAACTTCATTATAGCCAAGGGATTTTTACCATTGACTAGGGTGAGAACGAAGTCCCATATTCCTCATCAGGAAGAGAACTTACTAGAATTAACACCTTGTCCTCCTCCTCCTCGATCACCACATCTACGTTGGGTAAATCTGTAAGAAGCTTCATGTAGTTATTCATGTATTCACCATTTGGATACCTTTTTTAATTGAAAGTGATAAAACCTCCTTTTCAGGTGCAAACGATTCTCTATGCTCTTGGTCAAGTACTTGCCTTCTAAAATCTCCCATATCTTCTTCGCTAAAGTCTCAATCATCTCATGGTTTTTGATCTCGTGTGTTAAATAAGTTCTTATGAAGCCACGTGTCGTTCTTTTCATCTTGTTCCAATCCTTTTTAGAAGTTTCCTCTGACTTTTCCTCCAAACATAGATGATTGCACACTTTTATTGCATTATTCTTTATTATATTTTTCCATTTATCATATAATAAATCTGTTAAATTCCTTATCTTAAATGTCTATTTTGTAGAAGATAATCATGGGGAGAAAGAGGATAAATCCAAATCAATATCAGTTAAATTTAGATTTAACTAGATCTATTTGGTTAAAGGAGGATGATCCCAAATCCAATTAGTTAAATTCAGCTTTTGATGACTCAAGTGGTTAAATCTAAAGATCAACCAAGGAAAACGTTAAATACAAAGTCCAAATCTAAAGGGATAAAATGGATAGAGAGAAGGCCAATGGATAAGATGAAACAAATTTGACTCAGATTCTGGCTTGATATATTTTAGTATTTGAATTATAACTTTCGCTACCAAAATTCAAATCTAATGATTCAAGATGATCCAGAAAGAAGACTTAAAGAGCTACAACTCTTAAGTTGACACTATTTCTAATTCTGTAATTTGATGAGTTATATTCAGCAATCAACAAGCTGCAGATCAGAACTGAATATTCACATCAAATTAAGTTTGAGATAAAGAGAGGATTCAAATTCAGAAATATCCAGCTTCTCCTATCTTCATAATTCTCTAACCTTTACATTTCTCCTATAAATACCTGCAATCTCAAGGCAAATGAGAACGACCAAGCAGAGATAAATCTTAGGCCAGTTTTTCATTCTTTTTAGTGTAGGTTTTTATTTTCTTTTTATGTCATTTTTTTTATTCTTTGCAAGCATAGGTTAGACTGAAATTCATGTAAGTAAGAGAATGACACCGATGTAACCTCCTCCTTTCTTTCATCGTTTATACAAGTAATTAAAGGTAACATCTTTATGCTTTTCTTATTTTTATGTTCTTCTATTCTACTTTTCCTTTTTTAGGTTTTGATGAATATTCAAGTGAACCCAGAAGCATAAGTATAGCCATGTATGTGTGAGTGTCACCGATATTTCATGATGATGTTCTCCTCCTCATGATTCTGTACATTTCATTCTTATTCATCTTGATGATGTACTGCGAATTGGGACTGAGCTCGATTTTATGACTTATGCATTGATCGCTTCCGAAGTAAGGTAAAATATGCAAGGTTTTCAGGTAAGTAATCAACCAGAGGAGGTAAGTTTTTCTTTTAGGTTTTCTTTCTTCTCTTTTAATTCTTTAGTTTAGATCACCCCAATCTTTCAACCATCTTTATCACTCTTTTCAATTTCTTTGTATATATTCCATTTTCCATTTTTCCATCTTCTCAATCTACCCCTTTCTTCCTAACTTAATTGTAATTTATTTCCTTTTCTTTTTTAAGAACTAAAAGAAGATCTTTAACAATTCTTTGTAACCTAAAAGAGAACTTACTAAAAAAGCTTCCATCGCTAGTCCCTCCTTGTGGATCACGACCCGCATAGCCACTTGCTATTGCAGTAGCATTGAGTACCTTGTACTCTTTATTCTTAAGTTTTGAAATTTTGTATTTTGTGTGCAGGTAAAAACTCAATTAAATTTTGGCGCCGTTACCGGGGAGGGACGGTAAGTTATTCTCTTTTTAGATTTATATTTTTGGTTAACTTTCTTCTTTGTTATTGGTGTAAGAAATTTTTGCTGCAGTGGACATATAAGTGGCCCTGAACTCTGCTCTAGAAAGCAGAGCTCAGAACCCTCAGATTTGCTAAATTCTAATGGCACTGAGTAAACTACTAACCTGAATTTCTGCAGGCTGGCTGAATTGCAAAGCTGAATTTTTGTAGCTTTTTATTTCCTTATTTGTCTCACTGTACATACTTTCTAACCTTAACGGTAAAATGATATTTGTTAAGTGCTAAAAATGGTTTAGACTTACATTGGCACATGTCTAATTCATTTACATTTTATATTACTGTTGAAGAGTGCTAGAGCAAAAAGTATATATGCATAGCATATAGTTTAGGAAACATTCTTCGGTGATATTTTCTTGTGAATATTACTTTTCTATATCTTGCACACTTTGCACAATCAATCTTAAGAGCTTGTCCTATAAACAAGATAAAGTGGGGAAGTCATTACCTCCCTTAGCTCACGAACCATCTCCTCGCACACTAAGCCACTTAACTAAAACTGAGTAGACGTTGGCCTTAGGGACTGTTGGCCTTAGGGACTGTGGCCCAAAGGCCCATCACTCTAGTTTTGATGATGATTAACTCATATAGTTATGATACTAATGATCTTGTGTTTATTTAGTCTCAGATTTGTGATCAAGATCTTAGTAGGTGTTTACCTTCATCAAAGGATTTAAAGTCGTGTTTTGGAGCTAGCACATGTTGATTCAAAAGCTTGTGCATCAAGACCACATCAAGTACTCAAGAGGAGTCTAACTCATTAGATCATGATTTGGACCAAGTCAAGAAGATGAGAAGATTTTCAAGTGAAGATCTTCAAGAGAAGACTTGTGTCTAGATTTATTTTTTTGATAAAATTTTGTTTTTAGATAAAATGTAAAAGATAGAATTAGTTGGTGGATTCCTCAAGTATCATATACACTCACACACAAGATTTATATGTGTTTTCATAAAAGATTTTAAGTTCTAAAAAAAATACCGATTTTGGTTTCTTATACATGTGTTTTTATCAAAACTTCATTTTAGTACTTAATGTTAAAAATATAGAAATTTCATCATATATGTGTAGTTGATTGGTAGTGAAAAGTGCATTTTTATCATCATATTTACCATCACATTTTCATATTTATTCATTTAATTCTGCACATTTATTAATAATTTGTAATTTATTGTGTGCAGGCCTCGAATTATTATTTTAACAATAAATAAAGCTTAAAGAGCCCAAAAGCCCAGATCCAAGCCCATATTTGAAGCCCAAGAGTCAAAGTGCAAATATCAGACTGTCAAAGTGCAATTATACAAGGGCTAAAGTTGCAATTATCAAAGATGAGGGAAGGATAGAATTCTACCCAACCCTAAACTCTTGCAGGATGTGCATAAAAGCCAAAGATGAGAAGGAAATTCGTTTAAAAGAGATTGGGAGAATACAAAGTCTAGATAACTTGATTTCCAAGTTATATTCATATCCCAATATTTAGAGCCAGGATCGAACTTCCAGAAGCAGGCGCCCAGATGGACGGACCAGGAGAGGTCACGCGCCAAAGCGCGCGGCCAGAAGCCACAAAAGTGCCGCGGAAGCTCGGCAAAAGCGCGGCATTCTGGATGAGTTAGAATCCCAGATTTCGTGGGCAAGTTCATCCAGGACTCCTCGGCCTTCTGCACCTATAAATATTCCCTGCAGTGCAACGTACAGAGCGTCCAGCATCCAGCAAAGGGCCAAAGTTAGGATTTTTAGGGTTTTTCTCTTTCTTCTAGTTTTGTAATTAGGGTTTCTTTTTATTTCAAGAGAGGGAGATGGCTATGTTGAGGGTGACACTGATGTATGCTTCTCTTCTCCATTGTATCAATTAATGAAGGTAATTTTTGCTTTTATTTATTTGCTTTACTTTTCTTTTTGTTCTCTTTTTCTTTTCTACGTTATTTCTTTTGATCTGTGACGAGCATACAAGCGATTACCGAACCACAAGTATACCAAAGATTGGTGGTGCCAATGATATTCCATGGAGATGTTCTCCTCCTCGAGGCGTATCAACTCATACTTGCCCAAGGCTTGATGACCTAATGCGACAGCGGACTGAGATCGATCCTATGCCTTATGCGTTCATGCCTCCGAAATAAGGTAGAAAGTGTTAGGTTTTCACATATTCTCACCAACCAAGGTTAGTTTTCTTTTCTTTTCTTTTTTGTAGATTAAATACAACTCATCTCCATATTCTTTTCTACCACCCATTGTAAATACCACTTCCTTTCTAATTTAACTAATAAAGATAAAAACTTTAGAGAAACTTGCTTAACGCTTCCATCGCAGTCCCTCCCTGAGGATCACGACCCGCATAGCCTTGCTACCGCGGATTATTATTGAGCACCTCGCACACCTTTAATTCTCAGATCTAATATTCATATTTTGTGTGCAGGAAATCTCAGTCAACAAAATTGGCGCCGTTGCCGGGGAGGGACGGTAAGTTTATCTCTAAAACAAAAATTTAATTTTTAAATAATTCTTTATTCTTTTCTGTTTGCAGGTTTGGAGAACAGGAAACAGAAACAGAGCAGCAGCAAGGACATACAGCAACCCAGTGCCTCTGCCCTCGAAGGCAGAGCACGAGGGCCTGCAAGTTTGCCGCGGAAACGCGGCCAGAGCCGCGGATCCGCGGCAAGTGCAGTGAACTACTAATTCAGTTTTTGCAGATTGCTGAAATTTGAGATTACTGCTTACTGCTCTATTCTGTTTTGTTCTGTGATATACCTGTAAATTGCTAATAATTCAACAGTAAATCATTGGTTGTTAAAAATAAAATTTGATTAGACGTTTGCATATTAGGCACGTGTCTTTTCAATAATTTTTATTTACTGTTGAAGAGTGCTGGAGAAGCAAGGTACGTACGCATTGCATGTAGAATAGGATTCATCTCTTGGTTGATTTTCTGCATTGAGTGATTCTTATCTATTTATCTTGTACACTTGCACTAATTCATCTTAAGGGCATAACCCATTAACAAGATAAGGTGGGGATTTCATCACCCTTCCTTAGCCCAAAAATCATATCCCGAGCACTCACTAACCCAAGCCTAACATAAAAATTAGTAGACGTTGGCCCTAGGGACACTCGGACTCAATTAGGAGATTATCCTAAGGGGGAACGGTGTTGGAAGTTGACTCCTGTCAAATCAGTGTCTAGGAAGGGGATTGAGGGCCGAAAGCCCGAAGTGTGGTGGTTATTTAATTAAGGAACGTCTTTGACGGAAAACCTCCCACCACTCTTGCCCCGACCTGGCTGATTAACTTGTGGTCAAAGTCTACACCCTACCTCCCGTGGACAGTCTAACCAGTTAGGAGTCGTCTAGGTCTAGGTCTACCCTAACTTAGGTTAGAAATTTTTCTTTTTTGTTTGTTTTTCTTTTGTTTGCTTTGTGTGATATGGCCTATAACAATAATTTTTTCAATTTTAATGAGGATCCATATTATACACCAACCTCTTTTTCGGATATTACCAACCCGGCATATCATAACTCTAACCAACCTAGTGTGCCAGATTGGTCTTATCCGAATCATTACATGCCCCAGTCCCAATACTATGAACAAGATTGGAATAATCATCACTACTCTTCACAGAGTCAATGGGAATTCAACACCCCTGAGCCATATGGTCAACCACCTGTTCAACCATTATCTTCATATACGTCTTTTCCCACATCACCAAGGTTTCAGTCCTCCATTGATCTATTCGATGGGTTAGAAGAAAAGTGGATCGGTTGCAAGATACAATGAATGATCAAATTTCTAGACTTTCAAACATTCTTGAGCATCTTGATAGGAACCAAGAATCATTCTGTTTAGAAGACCTTGATCAAAATTCAATTTCATCACATCAATATGAACTTGCTCAATCCCAATCCTTGGACAAATTGGCTAGTTTTAATTTCAATGAGATTGAATTAGATTATGAATGTGAACCCGATCCCCAACTTTGCGATTCAGTTTCCATCTTCGAATCTATGTTGACTCCAGTATCCTTACCCAATTTGGACCAATTTTCTGAGCCAACATTTATTCCCATACCCATAGATCATGAAATTGAATCACCCATTTTTGATGATCATTTTGAACTTGACCAATTGTGCAATTTTGAAAGTCCCATGGAAAAATTGGCAAGTTCCCATTTTTATGAGATTGAAACTAATGAGATATGTGACCTAGATTCCCAAATCTATGATCAAGTTCAAATTCCCGAATCATTATTGACTCCTATTTTGTTACCCGACTTAGGTAATATTTTAGAGTCAGTTTTGATTCCCACACCTATCATTCCTGAACTTGAATCACCAACATTGAGTCACATTCCATTGTGGGAAAATGATTGTAGACTTGAGTTTCAATTTCTTGACTCGGACCCACCTCTTGATCCTAGCCCGACTCCTGAACCTTTACTTGATTTGAGTTTCTTTCCTGAGTCGGTATTAGATCCTGAACCTATCATTCTTGAGTCCAAGTCAACCATTTTACCAAGTCACATTCTTTTGTTCGACATAGGTATAGACCATGACTCTGTGATGATTTTCCAGGACTGGTCATGTAAAGGGAGTAAGTTTCACGAGAGGATCTTCCATGATCCTATTCATTCTGGGGACTGTAAATATGTAAATAAAAAAGAGGCCAATAAAGGTAGGTCCCGTGAACTACCACATTATCTTGATTGGGCCGCCTTTCGTGGACCAATTAGACCACCTCCGGAACCACCACCCTAAGGTAACTTCCGCCTTCCCTTGTTCTGTTTCATGCATATATGCATTCATTCATACATTGAGGACAATGCATGAGATAAGTGTGGGGGTGGGCTTTACTAACATACTAACATAAGTAAAAACTAAAAAAAAAATTGCTAATAAAAAAAAAATTTTAAAAAAAATGTTATAAAAAGGATAATACTTTGACTTATTTTTTGAAAGAAATCTAAGTTAGTTTTAAGAATTAGGAAAATCATGATTAGGATTTCTAAAAACTTGGTCAAAATAAATAAATTGTTTAAATGTTAGGTATAGGAGGAGAAATTGAATAATTAGTTAGTCTTGATTTTTACCTTAATGAAATGTGCATACCAAATGCATATCTAGGATTCTAAGACAAAGACCTTGTGCCTCATAAAAAAAAAGAAAGAAAAAAAAAAGAAAAAAAAAATCACCAATTAAGCTGATACATGTGCCTCAAGAAGCATAAGTATTCATGCCTAAAGGTGAGTAAATAAAATAAAGTCCTTAGTTTTTGGGGCTAGTTCACTCGAATTTGAGTCCGCGGGGTGTTTTCTCACCTGGTGCCCTAAAGCCAACCGGTTTGGGAGTCATCGACTTTAGTTCGTTACATGGGTGGATTAGAAAGCCTAAGAAGACTAAGAAATATAATATATGTATTAACACATCTAATAATCAATTAGTTAGGTATGAGGGCCTCAAGAAGCCTTGATGCTTACACGAAAGAAAATTAGATGCGTTATACATATTAAAAAAAAATTAAAAAAAAAAGAAGAAAAAATATATATATAAAGAGGCATGAGAGTCCAAGTTAAGGAATTCCTAGTAAAAACATAAGGATGCATATGATTTTTGGTAACGAAAAAGACTATATTAGAAATTCAATTTTAATTCTTACCTAAAATGGAAAACAATTAACTTTATTAAGACTAAGTTTAAAGAATGAATAAAAATGAGGATCCTAAAACTTATAGACTACTTAGTCTCTTCAATAATAATTCAAATATTTTCCTTTTTATGGATTTTGTGGGTGCAATCCGCTGAAAACCCTCACGAGACAACACTCGTCCTCTAGGGTAACCTAGAGGTTTAACGGCTTGTTGCACGTGCTAAGTGCAATCGTGATTCCTACGAAAGTGAGTTAGGTTAGATTAACTTTTCATTTCTTTTTCTTTTTCTTTGTTTTTACTCGAGGACGAGCAAAAAGATAAGTGTGGGGGTGTGATTGGTAGTGAAAAGTGCATTTTTATTATCATATTTACCATCACATTTTCATATTTATTCATTTAATTCTGCACATTTATTAATAATTTGTAATTTATTGTGTGCAGGCCTCGAATTATTATTTTAACAATAAATAAAGCTTAAAGAGCCCAAAACCCCAGATCCAAGCCCATATTTGAAGCCCAAGAGTCAAAGTGCAAATATCAGACTGTCAAAGTGCAATTATACAAGGGCTAAAGTTGCAATTATCAAAGATGAGGGAAGGATAGAATTCTACCCAACCCTAAACTCTTGCAGGATGTGCATAAAAGCCAAAGATGAGAAGGAAATTCGTTTAAAAGAGATTGGGAGAATACAAAGTCTAGATAACTTGATTTCCAAGTTATATTCATATCCCAATATTTAGAGCCAGGATCGAACTTCCAGAAGCAGCGCCCAGATGGACGGACCAGGAGAGGCCACGCGCCAAAGCGCGCGGCCAGAAGCCACAAAAGTGCCGCGGAAGCTCGGCAAAAGCGCAGCATTCTGGATGAGTTAGAATCCCAGATTTCGTGGGCAAGTTCATCCAGGACTCCTCGGCCTTCTGCACCTATAAATATTCCCTGCAGTGCAACGTACAGAGCGTCCAGCATCCAGCAAAGGGCCAAAGTTAGGATTTTTAGGGTTTTTCTCTTTCTTCTAGTTTTGTAATTAGGGTTTCTTTTATTTCAAGAGAGGGAGATGGCTATGTTGAGGGTGACACTGATGTATTCTTCTCTTCTCCATTGTATCAATTAATGAAGGTAATTTTTGCTTTTATTTATTTGCTTTACTTTTCTTTTTGTTCTCTTTTTCTTTTCTACGTTATTTCTTTTGATCTGTGACGAGCATACAAGCGATTACCGAACCACAAGTATACCAAAGATTGGTGGTGCCAACGATATTCCATGGAGATGTTCTCCTCCTCGAGGCGTATCAACTCATACTTGCCCAAGGCTTGATGACCTAATGCGACAGCGGACTGAGATCGATCCTATGCCTTATGCGTTCATGCCTCTGAAATAAGGTAGAAAGTGTTAGGTTTTCACATATTCTCTCCAACCAAGGTTAGTTTTCTTTTCTTTTCTTTTTTGTAGATTAAATACAACTCATCTCCATATTCTTTTCTACCACCCATTGTAAATACCACTTCCTTTCTAATTTAACTAATAAAGATAAAAACTTTAGAGAAACTTGCTTAACGCTTCCATCGCAGTCCCTCCCTGAGGATCACGACCCGCATAGCCTTGCTACCGCGGATTAGTATTGAGCACCTCGCACACCTTTAATTCTCAGATCTAATATTCATATTTTGTGTGCAGGAAATCTCAGTCAACAGTAGTGTGTAAATCACCTAGAGGGGGAGTGAATAGGTGATAATGCTAATCTAGAAACTAAATGCGGAAGCTAAAACTATTTTGCAACACACTTAATACAACCAAAAAGTGTAGCCGAATTTCCCGTGAAGGGCTCTGGACTAACTCCTCTTGATTCCCCTAGATAAGGGTTGAGGTGCTATATGAAGCTCTTGTGGTTAAGTACAAGTGAGGCACACAAACACAATCAAGCATATAATATGAATAGGCAATATGAATATATGCAAGGCAAACACAAGCAAATAGATATGAATGATATGAATGATGCTTTGCACAAATAAAAGAGAGAGTTAGAGAGACAATGGATCAAACGCAAACACAAAAATATGTTTCGAGGTTCGAGCCCCTAGCTCTACGTCCCCGCCTTCACCGAGAAGGATTCCAATCCACTATCTTGTCCACCGAGGACTCCCACTGAGGGAACCTCCACCGAGGAGGATTTGTACAACAAGGGAGTACCGAACTCCTCTCTCAAACACCGCCTCACAACCGAGGGGTAGGCCCGTAGCCAAACAATCACAAATCACCTCTAACGAAGAGGGATACACAAACCAAACTCCACCTCTCACTAGAGGGAGCAAACCACAATCTCAACCTCTACCAAAGAGGGATCAAACTAATCACCCGATCAACCTCTACCAAAGAGGGATACAACAAAAGCAAGGGTGTTTACAACTTGGAGCTTAATCAACCTCAAACAATCTCTTTTCCCACAAACAAATGATCCTAAATAGATTAGGATAGAGGATATAGCTCAAGTGGAAATCAAGGTGTATTTGAAAATCAAATAACAAAGAAAAATCCTTGGGAAAACACTTGCAATATGATAGAAATGAAGATCTAAGGCAATATCCCAAAAACCTATTTTTCTTTGATTTTTCAAAACCCTTGAAAACAATAAAGATGAAATCTTCAAGCTCTTAAACACTTTTGAAAACTTGTTTTTAAAACCAGAGAATGGAAAATTTTTTGCTCTAAAAAATCTTCGAGAAAACCATGAAGAGATGGGGTATTTATAGCCCCAAAAGAAAACTAGCCGTTAGGCTGATCTGGCAGCCTGACAGGCTTGTAGTCGACCGGCCGGTCGACCGCCAACAGTCATAAATATGACCGTTGTGGCAATCCAGTCGACCGCCCGGTCGACCGCCCAGATACAGAGAGCAGAGCTCTCTGGTCCGGTCGACCGCCCGGTCGACCGGCCCATGTGTCTGCCAGACGTGCACAAGGCTGTGCACGTCGGTCGACCACCGGGTCGACCGGCCCTTGGTTCGGTCGACCGTGCGGTCGACCGACCTGGCCTGTCAGCCACTGTCCTGGGTCAGAAAATCATGTTTAAAATATTTTTAAAAATTCTTTTATCTCTTCTAAAAATCCCCAAAAATAGTTTTAACCATTTTGCATTGATATATAAACCTATGATAAAAAAGTTTCAACTCATATATCAAGCAATTTGAACTATTTTTATGTCTTATCATTTTTACCAAAAATCAAAACTTGTATTTTATCAAACTTGGATTTTTCAATAGGAAATCTGATTTTTCCTAAAACTCATTGAAATACAAAAACATGATATTTAAACACATTGAAGCATGTTGCATATGGACATGAGTCCAATATACATGAAACATATATATATCATAGTTTTTGTCTTTAATTCCAAAATATGTTTTGTTAAAAATACTAAAACATAAAACTACATGAATAGGTATGTCAAACTAAGTTTGTATAAGTCATGTAAGCATGTATGTATATAGAGCACATCTAATATACATAAAAACAAAGTAAACTTGTTTTGATCAATCTATTCATGAAAACCAATTTCAAAACATAAAACTTGTGTGTGTTGTGCACTTGAGCATATCAACTATTCTTATCTTTACACATGGATCTAAAACTCAAACTAAACTAGGATACCTAAGTCTTTTTGACGATCTTCCATCTTCAAGTAGACTCGATCCAAACTCCGTGATCCAACGAACATGGCTATGAATGATCTTGACGCTCAGGCTCGGGAATCACCAAGTGAAGACTTCTAAACTCCTCTTTTTGAAGCAATCACCAGCTAATATCTTGTCACATGATCTGAAACTAAAGTCACAAGATTATTAATAAGCATAACTACATGAGTTAATCATCATCAAAACTAGAGAGGAAGGCTTCCGGGCTAACAATCTCCCCCTTTTTGATGATGACAAAACTCATGGAGTTATATATGCATGGATTAAAGTTAAGCTTCAAAGAAGCTCCCCCTTAACTCATGCATAAACAAACAAACATAATGAATATGCAATGAAGGCTCTTAAACATGAATGCATAGATATGCATAGACAATAAAAGGCTCTAGATACCAATGAAAGTTTCAAACAAAAAACAAAACAAGTGCTCTAGATACCAATTAAACTTAATATATGCAAAACCATAAATATGCATATATAAAACTTCTCAAATAATTCTCCCCCTTTTTATCAATCATCAACAAAGGGGTAAAAACCAAAACAATTTTTTTTTGTTCGAAACAAAAAAAAATCAACAAAACAATGTTCTCCCCCTTTTTGTCTAAAACAAAAACAAAGTCAATAAGGGTGACATTAAACATGATACCAATTAAAAATATGTCAATGAAGTGCCTCTTGATACCAATAAAAAATGAAAACAACATCTTGATACCAATTTAAATAATTGTTCATTTTAAACATATGATATCAATTGAAAATATTATTTTCTATCATAAAGTAAGGGAACAAAATACCAATTGAAAATTAAAATATGAGTTTTCTCCCCCTTTATGAAAAACCAACTAAAAACATGCATAAGCTTGTTTAATGAAACCAATTGAAAACTAATCAATTGAAACAAAATTGAAACTCAAGCTTAGCATAAACACAAACATATATATGTATGAAAAATAGATACCAATTGAAATTGATATTCTTTGAAAAGTAAGCATACATATACGAAAATATATGAGTACACAAGAAAGATCAAAATTGATACCAATTGAAAGAATTCAATGATACCAATTGAAACAACAATAAGCTCAAATGTATATCTCATAACCTATCCTCCCAATCATGTTCAAGTTTAAAATGATTTTCACTATAAAGCATACAAGAGCATGATCTCCACTCCAACCGCCCTTGGATGGTAGGGGTTTCCAAAAATAAAAATAGATTTGAAAAATAAGGTTTGTTTGAAAAACTCTACCATATGAAGAATACCGTAACTAGTTATATGAAAAATTTATAAACTAGTACGAAATCCTTCAAGTAAGGAATAAAACAAAATTATTTTTCATGAAACATGAAATCCACATGATAATCAACACTCTAAGCCAATTAAGCATAAATATGACTCATGAAAACAAAACATGAGTAAACAATAAATGTGAGTGTACAAATAAGATGTGAAGATCATAATCATGAAAGATAGACAATAAGCTCAATATTCTTTGAAACATGAAAATATGAAAATCATCAAAACTATTTAATCTTCAAGGTATATATATGTCCTATACAAACTAAAGGATACATACATATCCAAACACAACGAGTCCATAAATATATATGCAATTGAAAGCACGTGGCTCAAAAGGATGTATATGTATAATAATAGTTTGGACAAGATGGACATATACATGAACTTTAAATATAAACACATGAAAGCATAAATGAAAAGCTAATTTTTCATTAAAACAAATGACATTTCAAGGTATATGTATGATTTGTCAACACAAGAAATATACATACATATCCCTAAACACAATTGAGTTCATAAATAAAGATTTGCATGAAAAGCAAATGACTCAAGGGGTATACATGTATATCTTAAAGTTTGACAAAATAAACATATACATGAAATGAAAACACATAAACATAAAACAAATCCAAAATGGGGAATACAAGTTTAAAATGCATGAATCATCAAAATTAGACTATATTAGCATATCTAATGGGAACAAATAAGCATTCAAGCACAAACATATATAGATTTATTTGTGGCCCACTATATGCACAAATATATACCTAGTCTTAATGAAAACTAACATCTAAACATATATCCAACACATGGAGCATAAAAATAAATCATAAATCAACATGATAAATTTTAAAACATGATTATTATGTAAATTCACATGTTATTAGATTCATGATGTACATGATAGCTAAATTATGGTGAGAACACAAAATAATAGTCTATATTAAACATGGGTATCTCAAATACTATACATGTATGTCAATGGTCTAATAAACATGGTATTTACATGATAATCACTAAACAATAGAACATGCTATAAACAATGAAATGGAAGGCATGTAAACAACAATACGGAGTTAGGAATCGTTACCAAAACCTAGAAGGCAACTCTCCTTGTCTCCAAAATATGGTGGTCATCTCCACCAAACTTCCCTTTAAGCACGGAACGCATCCACTCCAAGGTACCTCTACTCTCACATCATGCGAGAGCCCGCACGTACATCATGAACAAGAGGGGTGGTCTTTGGTACCCATATCCTTTTGGGTCCATGGGGGTTAGTACCTTCTCTAACCCAAACAAATTTATTTGCTAAATTTGAAACATGTAATCTATCAAAAGGAAATTTAGCAAGGTGGCCCTTACGTCCACAATGTGTACAAGTGTACACATGAACATACATGTGATGATGGTGTCCGTGAGGAGCATGTGTATGCCGTGGAGGGTGTGCATGAAAAGATGGAACTTGTTTCTTTCAAAACAAAGATTCCAAACGTGTATGACCCACTATACATTGGCTCAAAGTGGAGCCCAAACAATCTACACTCTTCTTAAGCATGGATATATCTTTTTCAATTAAAGAAGAGGTGGCACATGCAATAGGTGAAGTGTGTGATACTACGCTAGCATGGCAAACATGAGAAACAATTTCATTTTTTAAAGATTTATTTTTATTTAAACAAATTTCTAACTCTTTTGAAATAAAATCAATTTCTCTTTTTAAAGAATTATTTTCTTTTAAACAAAATCAACTTTTGAAGATAAAAACTCATTTTTCTTTAAAATTGATTCACAATCATTTTTATTTTTCAAAAATTTATTTTCTTTTAGTGCAAGGTCTAGTTGAGATCTCTATGAATCCCTTTCATTATAGACCTCAACCTTCTCTTGCAAAACCTTGTTAAGCTTAGAAGACAAATTCTCTTTTTCTTTATTTAAGGCACAAGTCTTCTTTTTCAAAATATTATATTTTTCTATTAATTTTTCACACACAATAGATAGTTCTTCATTTAAAGCATGGGCATCAACATAATCATTTGAAGAAGTAGCATCATCATCATCATCTAAGTGGGTTTCCGAGTGTACCTCAAGGGAGTCATTCCCTTGGACCATGTGGCATTGTGAATCAGATTCTCCACTAGATTCCTCTTCTTGTTGGATAGGCAATTGAAGCTCGGAGGTGGTTGTGATTGTCAACTTGTTCCACACTGCAAAAGCGGAATCAAGATTAGAAACAAGCAAAAGATGTTCTCTTAAAAGCGTGCTTCTAATGGCCTCAAGGGCTTGTGCATTGGCCCCTATATGCTTACTATCACTAAGGTAGGATTCCTTGGTAATGGCAAGGTGAACCTTATATCCTAGGGTTTGTAAATAGATGGACATTTTCGTCGTCCAAACAACAATGTTGGAAGGATCAAACATAGGTGGGGTCATGAAGTCCATGGATGTAAACTATATGTGTGCAAACAAGCAAAATACAAATGATAGATTAGCAAACAAAGGATCTCACTCCTAGGATGTTAAGCCTAAGTATCAGGAGCGTAGGCTCTGATACCAATTGTAAATCACCTAGAGGGGGGATGAATAGGTGATAATGCTAATCTAGAAACTAAATGCGGAAGCTAAAACTATTTTGCAACACTCTTAATACAACCAACAAGTGTAGTCGAATTCCCCGTGAAGGGCTCTGGACTAACTCCTCTTGATTCCCCTAGATAAGGGTTGAGGTGCTATATGAAGCTCTTGTGGTTAAGTACAAGTGAGGCACACAAACACAACCAAGCATATAATATGAATAGGCAATATGAATATATGCAAGGCAAACACAAGCAAATAGATATGAATGATATAAATGATGCTTTGCACAAATAAAAGAGAGAGTTAGAGAGACAATGGATCAAACGCAAACACAAAGATATGTTTCGAGGTTTGAGCCCCTAGCTCTACGTCCCCACCTTCACCGAGAAGGATTTCCAATCCACTATCTTGTCCATCGAGGACTCCCACCGAGGGAACCTCCACCGAGGAGGATTTGTACAACAAGGGAGTACCGAACTCCTCTCTCAAACACCGCCTCACAACCGAGGGGTAGGCCCGTAGCCAAACAATCACAAATCACCTCTACCGAAGAGGGATACACAAACCAAACTCCACCTCTCACTAGAGGGAGCAAACAACAATCTTAACCTCTACCAAAGAGGGAGCAAACCAATCACCCGATCAACCTCTACAAAAGAGGGATACAACAAAAGCAAGGGTGTTTACAACTTGGAGGCTTAATCAACCTCAAACAATCTCTTTTCCCACAAACAAATGATCCTAAATAGATTAGGATAGAGGATATAGCTCAACTGGAAATCAAGGTGTATTTGGAAATCAAATAACAAAGAAAAATCCTTGGAAAACACTTGCAATATGATAGAAATGAAGATCTAAGGCAATATCCCAAAAACTTATTTTTCTTTGATTTTCAAAACCCTTGAAAACAATAAAGATGAAATCTTTAAGCTCTTAAACACTTTTGAAAACTTGTTTTTAAAACCAGAGAATGGGAAAATTTTTGCTCTAAAAAATCTTCGAGAAAACCGTGAAGAGATGGGGTATTTATAGCCCCAAAAGAAAACTAGCCGTTAGGCTGATCTGGCAGCCTGACAGGCTTGCGGTCGACCGGCCGGTCGACCGCCAACGGTCATAAATATGACCGTTATGGTAATCCAGTCGACCGCCCGGTCGACCGCCCAGATACAGAGAGCAGAGCTCTCTGGTCCGGTCGACCGCCCGGTCGACCGGACCATGTGTCTGCCAGACGTGCATAAGGCTGTGCACGTCGGTCGACCGCCAGGTCGACCGGCCCTTGGTTCGGTCGACCGTGCGGTCGACCGACCTGGCCTGTCAGCCACTGTCCTGGGTCAGAAAATCATGTTAAAAATATTTTTAAAAATTCTTTTATCTCTTCTAAAAATCCCCAAAAATAGTTTTACCTTTTTGCATTGATATATAAACCTATGATAAAAAAATTTCAACTCAAATATCAAGAAATTTGAACTATTTTTGTGTCCTATCATTTTTACCAAAAACCAAAACTTGTATTTTATCAAACTTGGATTTTTCAATAGGAAATCTGATTTTTCCTAAAACTCATTGAAATACAAAAACATGATATTTAAACACATTGAAGCATGTTGCATATGGACATGAGTCCAATATATATGAAACATATATATATCATAGTTTTTGTCTTTAATTCCAAGAATATGTTTTGTTAAAAATACCAAAACATAAAACTACATGAATAGGTATGTCAAACTAAGTTTGTATAAGTCATGTAAGCATGTATGTATATAGAGCACATCTAATATACATAAAAATAAAGTAAACTTATTTTGATCAATCTATTCATGAAAACCAATTCCAAAACATAAAACTTGTGTGTATTGTGCACTTGAGCATATCAACTATTCTTATCTTTACACATGGATCTAAAACTCAAACTAAATTAGGATCCCTAAATCTTCTTGACGATCTTCCATCTTCAAGTAGACTCGATCCAAACTCCGTGATCCAACGAGCATGGCTATGAATGATCTTGACGCTCAGGCTCGGGAATCACCAAGGGAAGGCTTCCAAACTCCTCTTTTTGAAGCAATCACCAACTAATATCTTATCACATGATCTGAAACTAAAATCACAAGATTATTAGTAAACATAACTACATGAGTTAATCATCATCAAAACTAGAGAGGAAGGCCTCCGGGCCAACATAGTGGATGATTGGCAAAAAGCAAGCACTAAAATAAGAGAAGGAAGTGTTGGTTGATGTTACTGCTTTTTGCGATTCTTCCGTAGTAGCGGAGTGGCTATACGAGTCATATCCACAAGGAGGGAGAGCGACGGAGCTTGATGCGGCTTCAAGGTTCAAGAAGAAAGAAAGTTCTTATTTCCAAATAAAGAATTGAAAAGTGAAAACAAGTAGTTTTTAAGAATTATTGGAAAATGTTTTGGTGGTTTGTAAAAGTGAATTTTTTTTCTTAGTTATAAAAATGCATGGCTAAATTTCTACTAAGTGCTCCCACTAATTTCTAACTTTTGAAAGATAGCCTCATGATGGATCATAGGCGAATACAACTCTTTTACATTGAAACTATTCACGTAGAAATCGAGTGAAAGTTCATCCTAAAACTTAGCTTTAGACGGCAAAAACTCGGACATTCCCTTATCAAGTTCCAATAGAAGGCGAGAATAAGGAAGATACGAGTGCACTAACGATATCGGCAAAGTTAAAAGGAAAAGTCTCTAACTTACAATAACAAGTAAAGTACACAACCCATAGATCATCAAAACCTCATCAAGTATGAAGTATAAGAAAGTAAATACTTGTAGGTAACTTAGAGTTAGAACCCTCGTCTTAAGATGACATAGCTCTTGTTTGCACAAGGCTTGTTTGACACTATTGACTCATGTGGGTTATCAATCAAGTGTTAGAAATTAGTGGGTTAGTAGTTAGTTAGCCATGCTAATGAAAAGTTAGTTAGCCATAAAAGTAAAAGAAACAATAGCGGAAAAGAAGTGGAAAGAGGGAGTTGCACTATAAGAAAATAAAAGAAAAGAAAAGTTAAAGAAAGGAAGTTACACTACAACAAAGTAAAAGAAAAGAAGTGAAGAAAAAAGAAGTTACACTATAACAAGGAAGTAAAAGTAAATGGCAAAGACAAGTAAATGTGAAGAAGGAAGAGAAGTAGTACTTGTATTATCTTGTCACCCTTCAAATACAACACTTACACTCTCTCTCTTTCACTCTAATGGCTAAAACTTAAAACTAGAAGAAGAAGAACAACAACTACAAACTAAAAATAAGGCTACACAACTTGCTCTAACTCTGGATCTGCTCAAACTGAAGACCCCTGGGGGATATTTATAGGCACCAGGGGAAAGGGGACCACGTGAACGGCACGTGGCCTAAAGCGCAGGCGCGCGCGCCCAAAGGGCCGCGAAAATGCGGCCTGAGCCGCGTTCAGCGGTCCTGCTAGGGCAGCGCGCGCCTGGCTTCGAGCAGCGCGTCGCCCAGATTGTCTTCTGATGCCTTGATCTTCTGGATTTGCGATTTGATACCCTGGGCTGACAAAATCTTCAACCTAAAGTCAATGGTTACTTGGTAGGCTTTTAATCACCAATTAAATGGTGATTTAGGCCTTCTTCTTCATTTGCACACCATGGACCTAGGATCAAGCAAGTAAGGTTTTATTAGCAAAATTTTACATGAAATAAATATGAGAATGTGATGAAAATTATACAAAATTAGAGACTAATCAGTGGATCATATCCATTCACACTAAGTTTTAAAAGTGTTTAGAATATCTTATTTTTATATTTGGAGAAGTTTTGGAAAATCGGTTTTCAATTTGGAAAAATCAATTTTGAAAAATATGGGTTTTGTTTTAAGCCAAAACTTCCATATTACAAAAATAGTTTAAAATGTTTGTAACATGTTTTAATTTTTACTCAAACATGTTTGTATATCAAAGTATATTACTGAACTTATTTTTGTAGATTTTTAGAGAATTTATGGGATTTTGTTAAAGCTAAAAAGACAACTTTTAAATCCCTAAAAATATTGTTTTTGGCCTCCTCCGGGTCGACCGAGCCAGAGGTCGGTCGACCGGGCAGTCGACTGACGTGACAACACGTGCACAGCGAGGGCTAGTCGACTGCCAGAGAGCTTCTGCACTCTGGAAATGGCGCGATCGACCGGCGGTCGACCGCTGGGCCATTGCCCAGTTAGCGGTCGACCGGCCGGTCGATCGACCTTCCCAACGGTCGAAAAATCGACCGTCGGCGGTCAACTGGGCGGTCGACCGACAACAGTCTAAACTACTGATTTAGACCCCAACGGCTAGTTTTTTGATGCCTATATATTGGGGTTCCCTCAGACTTTTTTCTACAAGATTTCAACAGAGTTTTTGGGCTAGTTTTTCTACTCATATCACTGGTTTTATCCGCATGTTTTAGAGCCAATAAATCAAAAGGAGAGTTTACTAAGAGTTTTCAAAAGTGATTCTTTGAGTTTTTCATCACAAATTCCATCCTACTTTTCTCACACATACTTGAGCTTTCCATTGCTATATCATTCCTATAGGAGAATTGTTGTGAGATTATTTTAGGTGATCAAAGTATTTAGATCACCAAGAGTTCATTTTTGTATTTGAGGAGGCGGACTTGCGGGTTCGTATTGTTTCGGTTTCTAGTGAGATCTCGGTGTAAAGGTGCGGCCTCGGCAAGCTAGCGTGCTTACGTGTATTGTTCTTGCGGGATTAAAAGAGGGACTAGAGAGTCCAAAGGAGTTCTAGTATGAACTCGCTTGTAGGTGTTGCGGCACCGAGTAATCCGGTGGGATCGTTTTTAGTAAAAATCCTTCATAGTGTTGAAGGCGGGGACGTAGAGTAAGGGTGCTCGAAACTCGAAACAAATCTCCCGTGTTTGCGATTGCTCTATCTCTATCTCTCACTTGTGTTTATATATTGCATGCTTATATTGCTTTCATCTTTATATGCTTGATATATATTTGTGCTCATATTGTTATATGCTTGGGTTTGTTTTGCTCACACTTGTATTCAATCAAGAGAGCCATAGCGGCACCTCAACTCTTATCTAGAAGAATCTTGAGGAGTTAGTCCAGAGCCCTTCATGAGGAATCCGACTACACTCACTTAAGAATTTTAAGTTGCATATATAGTTTTTAATTTCACATTAATTCACCATTAGATTAGCTAGTTACCTATTCACCCCCTCTAGGTGACAACTAGTATCAGAGCTAAGTGCTCTTGATTTGGGTCTAACAACCTTGAGTTAAAGATCCTCATTTATAACTAATCATAATATTTGTACACACACATGGATTTCATGTCACCTCCCACTTTTGACATTCTTAACATTCAAACTTGAAAAGTTAAGATGTCCTTATATCTCAAGGCCTATGTATTCATGTTTATCTTACTACCATTAAGGATTCATACTTTAGTAATAGCAAGTATCTTGAGGCTAACTCAAAAGCCGTCCATGCATTAAATAGTACCTTAAATAATGAATATTTATCCAGGGTTACTAATCTTGATTCGGCTTTTATAGTTTGGAATACTATAGTCTTCATTGACGAACAAGAACAATACTATGCGAGGAGCGACTCGGATGATAGAAGTGATGCTTCCAACATATGCTACATGGTCCAAGGGGATAACCCCCTTGAGGTAAACTCTAAACCGGGTTAGAAGAGGATGTTGATATGTCTTATAATGAAATTGCATCTTTTTGTCAATAACTTCTTGAAAAGTATGAGTAGCTTAAAAGGATAATAAGAAAATGAAAAATAAATTTGATTCCTTGTTAAAAGAAAAAGATTCTTTTCAAACTAAATTAGAAAACATTTCAAAAGAAAATGACATGTTGAAAAAGGACAATCTTTTCTTGACTTCTAAATTGAATGATCTTTGTGAAGAAAATACTTCTTTGAAAAATAAAATTATTTTGGTGGAAAAGGGAAAAAAAAGTTGCTTTGAATAAAAATAACTCTTAGAAAAGAAAAAATGTTGAAAAAGAAAAGGAAAATGTTTCTAATAAGAAAAAGAATGTTGATTCTCATTCTCACCATACTTTTCTTGCTACTATCAATAAAAATGAGATGAAATTTTTGAAAAATAGAATAGATTGTTTGAGCTTAACTTTGAGCAATTGTGCATTTAACCATAAAAGATTGAAAATGTTGTTTCTAAAGAAACAAGCTCCACATGTTCATGCATATCACCCACGGCACACATATGCACACTTTACATATCATGATCATATGCATTCTCATGTGCATACTAGAGTGTACAAGTGTACACATTGCGGCGCAAAGGCTATTTAGCAAAATTTTGTTATGATAGAATAAATTCTTTAAATTTTGCTAATAATAATGTTTGGTTCCGAGTAAGACTAACCCCCGTGGACCAAAAATAAAATGGATACCAAAATCTCCACCACCTGTATTTGATATAGGTGTGGGCTCTCACAAGACGTGAGATGGTTGGTGTCTTGGTGGTGAATGCATGGGATCAAATGAACACTACAAATTGACGCACCGCTATCAAGGAAGTTTGGTGGAAGGACAACCATGTTTTAGAGACTTAGAGTGTAATTCAATAATTTGGTAACTATCTCTAAAACTCCATTTATTTTACATACTTGTATATTTGATGATTGTTAGCATATTTTTAGTTTTTGTTAAAATAATCATATTTTGTATTTCATGAGGTGAATACTTGTTTACATGTAGTTTTTATCAAAACTTGTGTCTATATTTGTATAAGTAGTGAGCAACATTTGATTCATATATGTTTGTACTTCATTACTCATTTGTACCTATTACATGTACATGTATAGCCTAGTTTCAATGATTCGTACATTTTAACTTGTTTTACCTATTTTTATGCATGTTTTTGCTTCATGCATATGTATTCTTTGTCAGAAACTAATAAATATACATGTGTACTCCTTGAGTCAATTGCCTTCATGCAAATACTATTATGGACTCTTTTATATTTCGGGATATGTATGTATATTATTAGTTTTGGATAAAACATACATATACTTTGAAGTTAGTAATTAATGAAAAATAAATTTTTATGAGTTTGATATTTGTTTGATACAATAAATCTTTATGATTTTCACACGATTGATGTTTTGAGCCTAATTGACTATTTTCATGGATAATGCTATTCACATGATGCTTGTGCACTCATATTTTTTTTGTTTATTCATGACATTGTTCTAATGAGAACTTTTAAGTTTTATAGATTTCGAGTATCAATCTTTGTGTATTTAGTATTTTCATGAGATACACATGATATGTTTTCATGCTTGAAGGATCTTTAACTAGCTTTTCAAAAAATTATTTTAAACTAGTTATTTATTCTTCATTTAGTAGTGTTTTCAAAATTACAACTATTTTCAAATCATATTTTTAAAAACCACCACCCTAAAAGGGCGGGATGGACGGGCGACCATGCCTTGTATTCTCAAATTAAATATCTTCTATCATGTGCATGAAAAGGGTGGATCTTTATGAGTTATACACTTAATTCTCATCATATTTTCAATTGGTATCACAATTAATATTTTCTTTGTATACTCATATTTTGTTTTCTATATATGTATGCCTCACATTTCAAGTAATATCAATTTCTATTAGTATTTTTATTTTCATACATATATATGATTTGATTGTGCTTGATTTACAATATATTTACATGTTTCAAGCACAAATTACATGTTTATGCTAAGCTTGACTTAAATCTTAATTTCAATTGGTATCTTAATTGGTATTTTAATAAGCTTATGCATTATTTTCAATTCGTATTTTGTTGATATCAAAATTTATAATATACTTCAATTGGTATCAATATATTTTAATTTTCAATTTGGGTTTCAATTTCAATTGATATCACAAATGTTTTACCTTTCATTTGGTATCAAAATTTATCATGTGTTTCTATTAGTATTTTAAAATAAAATACTTTACCTTCATTGGTATCAAAATTTACAAATGTTTCAATTTCAATTGATATCAAAAAATTTCAATTTCAAATGGTATCAAAATTTGTTTAAGTATTATCAAAATTTATGTTAAGAATGTTTTGATATGTATTGTCTATATGCAAGGGACCTTAATATCTCTTCTATATATAGATTCATGTTGAGTATATCTTGTATTGAAGAGTTTGACATCTCTTCTTTATATGATACACGTGTGCAGGGGAGCTTCACATCTCCACTTATGCATTGCATATTATGCTTTATGTGAGTTAGGTCTTTGTCATCCCTTCTTCATGTAATTCATGTATGCAGGGGAGCTAACTTCACGTCTCCCTCTTCATGAATGTATATCGCATATATATATCCTTATTGATGATTTGTTTTTCACCCATTTGTTGATGATTGATAAAAAGGGGAGAAAGATTTTGAGTTTATATATGCATATTTGAGTTTTTGCATATATTGAGTTTATACATTTTATGTCTTTACAAAATGGGGAGAATGTTTTTGAAAGTTTAAACAAAAAGGTGGAGAATGTTTTTGAAAGTTTAAACAAAAAGGGGAGGAGGTTTTTGGCAAAAGGATTTTGGATGTTTGCATGTTTTTCTCACCTTATTGATGCATATATATTTGTTTAGTTTCATTTACTTCATTGAATATCTTATTGTTTATTTCTATGCATGAGTTAAGGGGGAGCTTCTATGAAGCTTAACTTTAATCCATGCATATATAACTCCATGAGTTTTGTCACCATCAAAAAGGGGGAGATTGTTGGCCCAAAGGCCCATCACTCTAATTTTGATGATGATTAACTCATGTAGTTATAGTACTGATGATCTTGTGTTTATTTAGTCTCAGATTTGTGATCAAGATCTTAGTAGGTGTTTAGCTTCATCAAAGAATTTAAAGTCGTGTTTTGGAGCTAGCACGTGTTGATTTAAGAGCTTTTGCATCAAGACCACATCAAGTACTCAAGAGGAGTCTAGCTCATTGGGTCATGGTTTGGACGAAGTTAAGAAGATGAGAAGATTTTCAAATGAAGACCTTCAAGAGAAGACTTGTGTCTAGGTTTATTTTTTTGATAAGATTTTGTTTTTAGATAAAATGTAAAGGATAGAATTAGTTGGTGGATTGCACAAGTATCATATACACTCACACACAAGATTTATATGTGTTTTCATAAAAGATTTTTAGTTTTAGAAAAATATCGGTTTTAGTTTCTTATACATGCGTTTTTATCAAAACTTCATTTTAGTGCTTAATGTTAAAAACATAGATATTTCATCATATATGTGTAGTGGATCATATTCATACACACTAAGTTTTAAAAGTGTTTAGAATAACTTATTTTTATATTTGGAGGAGTTTTGAAAAAATCGGTTTTCAATTTGGAAAAATCAATTTGGAAAAATACGATTTTTGTTTTAAGTCAAAACTTTCATATTACAAAAATAGTTCAAAATGTTTGTAACACATTTTGATTTTTACTTAAACATGTTTGTATATCAAAGTATATTACTGAGCTTATTTTTGTAGATTTTTAGAGAATTTATGGGATTTTATCAAAGCTAAAAAAATAATTTTTAAATCCCTAAAAATATTGTTTTCGGCCTTCTGCCGATCGACTGCACGGTTGACCGAGCCAGAGGTCGGTCGACCGGACGTGTACAAAACGTGCACGGCCAGGGCTGGTTGACTGCCAGAGAGCTCTGCACTCTGGAAATGTCCCGGTCGACCGGGTGGTCGACCGCTGGTCCATTGCCCAGTTGGCGGTCGACCGGCCGATCGATCGACCTTCCCAATGGTAAAAAAAATTGACCGTTGGCGGTCGACCGGGCGGTCAACTGATAGCAGTCTGAACTGCTGATTTAGACCCCAATGGCTAGTTTTTGGATGCCTATATTTTGGGTTCCCTTGGACTATTTTCTACAAGATTTCAAGAGACTTTTGAGCTAGTTTTTCCTACTCATATCAGTAGTTTTATCCACATGTTTTAGAGCCAATATTTTCAAATCAAGCCTGTTTGGTTAAGGGTGGAAGTGAGGAAGTGAGGAAGTGAGGAATTGAGGAAGTAGTGATAATTCTCTTTGGAACTTGGGAATTGGTTAGTAAGTTTTCCGGTGTTTGGATGTTGTTGAGAAGTGTGGTTTGAAAATATTTTGTCTTTTCTGGTGTTTGGATGGTAATGTGAAAGTGGAAGTGGAAAAGTTGACCACAAAGTTGACCGTAAAATAATATTAAAATAAAATTAATTAAGAAAAATAAAAGATAAACTGTAATTAGAATGCAAGTGAGATTTACATAGTTAAAAAATTAACTGTTTTGTGCTACAATTTATTACAAATGAGATTTACATGACCACAAAATTAACTGTAGCATTCTGGAAGTGAGGAAATGGTTGTGTAAAAGAGAAAAGATAAAAGGAAAAGAGGTTTTCTTATTTTCCTTTTCCGGTGTTTGGATAGATAAGGAAGTGAGCACTTATACTTCCCTATTTCCTTACTTCCGCCCACTTCCTTGCAACCAAACAGCCCAAAAAGGAGAGTTTACCAAGAGTTTTCAAAAGTGATTCTTTGAGTTTTTCACCACAAATTCCATCCTACTTTTCTCACACATACTTGAGCTTTCTACTGCTATATCATTCCTATAGGAGAGTTGTTGTGAGATTGTTTTTAGGTGATTAAAGTGTTTAGATCACTAAGAGTTCATTTTTGTATTTGAGGAGGCGGACTTGCGGGTTCGCATTGTTTCAGGTTCTAGTGAGAACTCAGTGTAGATGTGCGGCCTCGACAAGCTAGTGTGCTTGCGTGTGTTGTTCTTACGGGAACAAGAGAAGGACTAGAGAGTCCAAAGGAGTTCTAGTGTGAACTCGCTTGTAGGTGTTGCGGCACCGAGTGATCCGGTGGAAACGTTTTTAGTGGAAATCCTTCATAGTGTTGAAGGCGGGGACGTAGAGCAAGGGTGCTCGAACCTCGAAACAAATCTCCCGTGTTTGCGATTGCTTTATCTCTATCTCTCACTTATGTTTATATCTTGCATGCTTATATTTTTTTTCTTCTTTATATGCTTGATATATATTTGTGCTCATATTGTTATATGCTTAGGTTTGTTTTGCTCACACTTGTATTCAACCAAGAAAGTCATAGCGGCACCTCAACTCTTATCTAGGAGAACCTTGAGGAGTTACTCCAGAGCCCTTCATGGGAAATCAAGCTACACTCTTGTGTTATACTTGGTGTGTTTAGCTTAAGAATTTTAAGTTGCATAAATAGATTTTAATTCCGCATTAATTCACCATTAGATTAGCTAGTCATCCATTCACCCCTCTCTAGGTGATTTCAGGGACATCTCGGACTCATATAGGAGACAGACTTAAGGGAAAGTTGATTTGAATTTGACTCTTGCCAAATCAGTGTCTAAGGTTGGGGATTAAGGGGCGAAACCTGATTGAGTTAAAGCCTGCACACAAAATACAGAATTTCAGAACTTTAAAATAGAGATGTGCAGATGCTCAATTCTACCGCGATAGCAAGTGGCTATGCAGGACGTGATCCACAAGGAGGGACTAACGATGGAAGCTTTGTTTAGCAAGATCTCTTTTAGGTTATAAAGTATGGTTAAAATTCTTCTTTTAGTTCTTTAAAAAAAAATGAAAAAAAGAGTTAAAATTAAGTGAGGAAGAAGATGGTAGATTAAGAAGATGGAAAAACTAGAAATGATATGTACAAAGAAATGGAGAAGGAATGATAAAGAAGTAGGTGTTATTGGTGTTCGTGATCTAAAGTAAAGAAATAAAAGAAAAGAAAAGATTAAAGAAATACTTACCTCCTTTATTTGATGACTTACCTGGAACCCTTATATGTTCTACCTTGCTTTGGAGGCATTCAACGCATAAGCCATAAGATCGAGCTCAGTCCCCATTCGCATTACATCATCAAGACGAACAAGAACGAAATGATACAGAGTCTTGAGGAGGAGAACATCGTCATGAAATATCGTTGGCACTCACACAAACATTTTTATACTGATGCTTCTAGATTCCTTTGAATGATCATCATAACCAAAAGAGGAAAAGTAGAAAGAAGAAAAAGGAAACAAAAGTAAAGACAAACATAAAAAAAGTTACCTTTTATTGCTTGCAGAAACGATGGAAGAAAGGAGGAGGTACATCGGTGTCACTCTCAACATAAGCCTCTCTCTTACTTACATGAATCTCAGTCTAAACTATACTTACAAAGAAATAAAAATTACATGAAAAGAAAATAAAAACCTACACTACAAAGAATGAAAAACTGGACTAACTCCTATCTCTACATGGTCGTCCCCTTTTTGCCTTTGAGATTGCAAGTATTTATAAAAGAAATTCAGAGGTTAGAGGAATATGAAGATAGGGAAAGCTGGCTATTTCTGAATTTAAATCCAAACTTGATTTGATGTGAATATTCAGTTCTGATCTACAGTTTGTTGGCGTGTTTATTGCTGAATATCAATTAACAATTGACAGAATTAGAAATAGTAATCAACATAAGAGTTGTAGCCCTGTAAAACTGCTTTCTGAATCATCTTGAATCATTAGATTTGAGATTCGGTAGCGAAATTTATGATTCAAATACTAAAATGTATCCTATCAGAATTTGAGTCAAACTTGCTTCATCTCATCCGTTGATCTTCTCTCTATCCATTTATCTCTCTGTATTTGATATTATCCTCGTTGATCTTTAGCTAACCAAAATGAATTTATAGAAATCTGAATTTTACTGGTTTTTATTTGGTGTTATCTTTCTGATTTGCTATGATCTTTAGCTGAACATTTGCCCTAATCCTTGATTTGTTCTAACTAGATCTGGGACATCCTCAGCTAACCAAATAGATTCACTTAAATCTGATTTTAATTGGTATTTATTTGGTTTAATCCTCTTTCTCTTAATTATTATCTTCTGTAAAATAGATATTTAAAACAAGAAAATTAGCAGATTTATTACACGATAAATGTAGGAGTGTAATGAAAAGAATACAAATATATGTACGATCACACCCCCCACACCTATCTTTTGCTCGTCCTCGAGAAAATCAACAAAACAAAAATTATTAGACCACAATCGCTGGTCACACGATTTCACTGAGCATGTGCAACAAGCCGTTAAACCTCTAGGTTTTCCCTAGAGGACGAGTTTTATCTCGTGAGGGTTTTTAGTGGATTACACCCACAAAATCCATAAAGAAAGAGAAATAAAGAGTTAGTATTTTCGAAAAGCATTTGAAGGAGAAAATATTTGAAATATAATTGTAAGATTTAAGTAATCTATAAGTTATAGGAAAACTGAATTTTTCATTCCTAAACTTAATCTCTATTCAAAAATTTGTTATCAATCAAAGTAAGGAGTCAAATTGTACTTCTCATCTAGTCTATTACTTTACCCTAAGTCATATGCACCTTGTGACCGTGAAAATTTTGACTAAGGGTTCTTTAACTCTAACTCTTATGCCTTATATATATATTATATATATATATATATATATATATATATATATATATATATATATATATATATATATATATATATATATTGGTGGTATCATTCCTTAGTTGTATTAGACTTCTAATCTGCCCATGTAACGAGCCTTTAATCGATGACTCCCAAACCAAACAGTCTTAGGGCACCGGGTGAGAAAAATACCCCAAGGACTTAAGAACTCGAGCAAACATGGCCACAAAACTAAGGATTTTATTATATGAACCCCTTTTAGGCATGAATACTTATGTTTTATTAGGCACAAATACCCAGCTTAATCAAAGGATTTTATATATATATATTTTTTCTCAAACTTATCTAATCATCTTTCGCATAAATACTAAGGCTTGCTTAGACCAAAGTACCTAGCTAATCAATAATTAGATTTGTTCATCTTTTAAAGATATTTTTTTCTTTTTTTTTATATAAGACATAAGAATCTTTATTTTTAACCCTAAGTGTGTAAGTGTATAAAGTATGCATATTTCATTAAGGTAAAGATCAAGACTAAATTACTTTGACAAATTATCTTCCTAACCCTAAAAATCAAAAAAATAATCTTATTTTGACCAAGTTTAAGAAATCCTAATTTTGATTTTTCTATTCCTTAAAATTGACTCAATTTCTTACAAAAAATATGTCAAAATATTGTTTCTATTTTCAAAAGTTTTTAAAAGTAAAGAAATGTTAAATTTTTTTTAATAAAAAGAAAAACCTAAGTTATGTTAGAACCCTCCCCACACCTATCTCATGCATTGTTCTCAATGTATGAATTAATGCATAGATGCATGAAAAAGAAGACAGGGAAGGAAAATACTACCTTAAGGTGGTGGTTCCGGTGGTGATCTGATTGGTCCACGAAATGCGGCCCAATCGACTTTGCATGGAGTTCGGAGGAGCCTATCAGAAATTTCTCTAATATAATCCACTAAAATGATATATATATGAATGATTTTTATTAAATATTTGACCCCATCTAATTTCAAATTCCATAATTAATTTCATAGTCAATTTTGTCAACCGCCTTGTCCCAAACTGGAGTGTGAAAAGATAGAATGATTGACTTGGACTTAGGAAGTATGCGAACTAATACTGACTCAGGAAAGTGACTTAAGTTCAGTAAAGGTTCAGAAGTCGAGATTGGTTCGGAAAGTGGGTCCAAATCAAGAAGTTAAAACTCAAGTCCACATTCATTTTCCCACAATGGAATGTGACTTAATATTGGTGATTCAAGTTCAAGAATGACAGGTGTGGGAATCAAAACTGAATCTAAAATATTACTCAAATCGGGTAACAAAACAGGAGTCAATATTGATTCGGGAATTTGAACTGGATCACAAAATAAGAATCTACGTCACATTTCTAATTGAGTTCAATTTCATAAAAATGATAACTTGCCAATCTGTCAATGGGACTTTCAAAAGTATGAAATTGGTCAAGTTTAATATGATGATCATCAAAGATGGGCGATTCAATTTCATTATGAATTGGCACAGGATCCAATGTTGACTCGGGAAAAGATTAAAATCAGGTGAAGACACCGGGGTCATAATTGAATTAGGAAGTATAATTGAGTCACTAAGTTGAGGTTCATGATCATATTCATTCTCAAGTTCAATTTCAGAAAAGGGATAACTTACCAAACTGTCAATGTCACTTTCAAAATTTAGTGTTTGGGCAAGTTCAAATGATTGTGCTGAAGTGGAACCTTATTTTTCAAAACTACATGACTCTTCGGCTCTAACAGAATGGTTAACGACATCAGAACTGGCCAAACGGTGAGAACATAGAGTTTGGACCATCATATCTATGTCATGATTACGAGCGTTTGGAGCCTGAGTCATGGCTTCAAGCATTTTTTCATAGTTGATTGGTTTATCGTTTTGTTGCGATTGGTCTTTAAAAGATGAAGTGTTATTTTGGAATTGGTGGTGAAATTGTGAGTCCATCAGATTTTGTTATTGTTGTTTGGCACGCATACTCATTTCTAAAATTGATGATTTTCTATTTTGGACTGGTGAAACTGAGTATGAATTTTGAAAATATTGTGGACAAGATGGATAAGGAGGACAAGTTGGTTAAAAACTAGACTCGGGGGAGGTGAATGTTGGCCCAAGGTTACAATCACCTATTTTTAGTGTGTTTTGATGATTACAAAACATATTAGTTATTTGTACTAATAATATTTGTTGTTTGAGTGTGTTTCAGGGTTCTAATAAAACTAGAAGTTTTCTTCCCTAAAAGAAAGTGTTATGACTCAAGTTCGCCTCAATACGGGCTCAAGTATCAAGCTTGCAAGATCATATGGAGAAGCCCTCTTGAAGAACTTGTAGTCTTTTAGAACCAATATAAGAAATAGTTTGTAAAGTTTGAGTTTTGAAAAATTGGCTCTAGGATACACACACACACATTTTTGTATATAAGTTTTTCATGTTTAAGCTTTTGCTTCTAAGTTTCATACCTTGACAAATATACATGACTTTAATTTTACAAAGATATATATCATGCTTAAATCATGTATGTATACTCTTTCTAGCATGATACTTATCTATCCTTATTTCAAAATGTTTTTACAAAAAAAATTCCAAGTTCTGTCTCTTGCTGTTTTTCTGTTTCAGGCAAGACCGGCCGACCGGACCGGTCGACCGGCGCTTGTATCAGGACGTGCATGCTTGTGCATGTCTGTCGGCCGACCGCCGGGTCGACCGACTGTAAGCAGTTTTGCTCTCAAGTTTTCTGGGTCGACCGCCCGGTCGACCGCCTTCAGAAAACTGTGTTTCATTTTAGAGGACGGTCGACCCGAACGGTCGACCCGAGCCCAACGGCTACTGCCAGCAGGGCGGACGGCCGACCGGACCGGTAGACCGCTAGGCCTGCAAAGTGCCAACGGCTCTTTCCTCTTTGGTGCTATTCTGAAATCTGTTTTTAGGACTATTTTTTGGCAGACTTTTTCTGAGTTTTTGGAGATCTTTTCCAGATCAAATAAGCTTAAAATAAATTGTTTTTAACCCTTTCCTCTCCCTATAAATAGAGGAGATTAGTCTCTTGCAATAAACCAAGAAAAATACCTAAGTATTCAAAGTTTTTAAAAGAGAAGAAAAGTTTTTAAGCTCTCCATCTTCCATTCTTTCTTGAGGTCGTTTTCAGTTGTGTTCTCTAGCAAAGATAATTCTACAACTGAGTTTTCTCACTACACTTCTTAGAGCCAAAATTTCCTACTCAATCTATAAGGAAGTTGTAAAGAGAGAAGTGTTTGTAAAGAGTTTGTGATCCTTTTAGAGATCACTTGGCTACTTGTTACTCTTTGTTCATCTTGTGGAGATACCTCTTCGGTAAAGGTTCTTGTAAGTGGTGGAGCTCGGTGCTCCGGTCTTTGGTAGACCTTGTAAAGTCCTCGGTGGATAGTGGAAACCCTTCACGGCGGTGAAGGCGGGGAGTAGAGCGGTGGCTCGAACCTCGAAACAAATATCTTGTGTTTGCGATTGCTTTGTGTTCTTGCTCTCTATTGCTTTCTATTTCTCTTGCACTCTATTGCTTTCAATTACTTGCTTGAGATCTTATCTTCTTTACTTGTGTTATATTGTGTGCATTTCATCATTGCATATTTTTCATTCTTTGTTCGATCAATTCTCATACAACAAGGTTGCATTGCGCACCTCTAACCCATTAAAGGGGAATCAGGAGGAAGGAGTTCAGAACCCTTCACAGGGTATTCGGCTCTTAGTCTTGTTTTGAGAGATCGTTGCATCATTCATCCATCTTAGTTTTAAAAAGATTGTTAGATTAGCTATTACACCTATTCACCCCCTCCCCCTCTAGGTGTTTTTCAATTGGTATCAGAGCTTGGTCTCTAGGCTCTTGGCTTAACAACCTTAGAGAGATCCTATATTTGCTAATCACTTCATTCATTTTTCATTCACTATCACTTAGTAAAAATGGCCGATGGAATTAAGGCCCCCCCCAAATTTGATGGACTTAACTTTCCCATATGGAAGGTTAAGATGACCGTTTTCTTGCAATCTCTAGGAAGTCGAGTTGCAAAGGCCGTGACCAAACCATTTAGTGCACCCCCGGTGATGAATCCACTTGGTCCGAAATTGAGACTAAGGAATTTGATGCTAATGCTAGGGCTCATTATGCACTCCTTCAAGCCCTTAATGATGATGACATAGCTAGAGTTATTCATTGCAAGTCCGCATATGAAATTTGGACACATTTGCTAGTTACACATGAGGGGACTTCACAAGTGAAGAGGGCTAAAATAGACCTTCTTTGGTCCCAATATGAGAACTTTTGCATGCAAGAAAATGAAACCATAGATGATATGGTTACAAGATTTACGAAGATCATTAATGGACTTTCTTCTCTAGGTGATGCTATCGACAACGATCAAAGAGTTAGAAAGATCATCCGGGCTTTTCCTCCTTCATGGGAAGTAAAGGCAACTACCTTGAAGGAACTTAATGACAAGGAGGAGTTGGAACTCATAGGTCTCATTGGGAACCTCAAAACCCATGAGATGGAGAGAAAAGCTAGGGAGGACATGGCTCCTTCCAAGAAGAAAACAATAGCCTTCAAGTGTCAATCCTTACACTCCGATGAAGACAATGAAGAAGAAGATGACGAGGAGCTCTCACTTCTTGTAAAGAATGTTCGGAGGATGTACAACAAGGCTAAATTCCAAGGAAGAAAAAGATGGCAAGAAGAGAGGAAAATAGTTTGCTTTAATTGCAAAAGACCGGGTCACATTATTGCGGAATGCCCGGATAAAGTAAAGCCCTCCACTTCCAAGAAGGCCTTCAAGAAGAAAGCAATGAAGGCTACATGGGATTCTGAGACCGAATCCGAGGACGAAATCGACACCGCCAACATGTGCTTCATGGCAAATGAAAGCACAAACAAGGTAACCTCTTCCACTTCTCTTAATGATGAACTTTCCATGGATGAATTAGGAGAAGCCTTTGTAGAATTATCACACAACTATGATTTTCTAAAGAAAAAGTATTTAAAAATGAAAAAGGAAAATGAGTCTCTTAATCTTCAAGTATTTACTCTTTCTAAAGAAAAGAATGACTTGCTCTCTACTTTAGTTGCTACTCAAAATGATTTTAATAAATACAAGATTTCTTGTAAAGGTAAGTTCCCACTAGTTGATTCTAATGAAATTACCATGCTTAAAGAAAGAATAGATTCTTTAGGAGTAGTTTTGAAAAAGTGTGAATTTGATAAAAATAGACTTGAGGCTATGTTTCCTAAGAAACAAGCCCCTAAGAAACAATCTCATGTTCATGCTCATGTTCATACCACACAACCTCTACATCATGCCAAACCCCACAAACATGCTCACACATCACACACACATCATGCATTCATGTATGGTAAAGTGTTTTCATGTTCATATTGTGGCCGTAAAGGTCACTTAGTTAAGTTTTGCTATGATAGACTAAATGCATCTCATCATAATATATGGGTTAGAAACACTAACTTTCAAGGACCCAAGAAAATTGGGTACCAAAATCAATGAATTTGTTAAATGATGTAGGTACCTTCTAAGGCCCAATGATGTAGAGGGTTGTGGTATCTTGATAGTGGTTGCTCAAGGCACATAACTTGGGATATCAACAACTTTGCAACCCTATCAAGATACCATGAAGGTGGCACCGTCACCTTCGAAGATGACGCCAAGGGTAAAATCATTGGTATCGGTAATGTCAAACTTGGTACATCTCCTTTAATAGAAAATGTAGTTTTAGTTGATAGCCTCAAGCATAATCTCTTGAGTGTTAGTCAACTTTGTGACAAAGGTTTTGATGTTATTTTTGATAATATAGTTTGTAAAGTTATTGATAGAATATCTAATACTTGTGTATTTTCCGGTTTTCGTGAAAACAATGTTTATATGATTGATATGTCTAATATGTCTTGTAATATTACTTGTTTAAAAGCCCTCAATGATGACTCTTGGTTGTGGTAAAGAAGATTAGGCCACATTTCTTTTGACCATATATCTAGGTTAAACACAAAGGAAATGGTAAAAGGTATTCCTTGCTTGAATTTTGAAAAGGACCGGGTTTGTGACGCATGTCAATTTGGGAAACAAACCAAGTCTTCTTTCAAATCAATTAAGGATATCATGACATCACGTCCTTTGGAGTTGATCCATATGGATTTATTTGGTCCTACTCAAACCAAAAGTCTAAGTGGGAATCGGTTTGCATTTGTTTTGGGTGATGATTTTTCACGTTTTACTTGGGTTTTCTTTCTTGAACATAAAAACCAAGCCTTTTCTCATTTTTAAGCCTTTAAGAAAAGAGTTGAAAAGGAAAAAGATACTTCAATTTTAAGAATAAGAAGTGATAGAGGAGGTGAGTTTATTAACCTACCCTTTACCACTTTTTGTGAAGAACATGGAATTAAGCATGAACTTTCTTGTCCTAGAACTCCACAACAAAAATGAAAGAAGAGCTTTGGACATATAAGTTATTTAAACAAAAATGGAAGAAGAGCTTTGGAAAGCTCCCCTCAAATAATGCTATGTATAAAGAATGACAATGAGAAGTAAGATACATAAAGCATTGAAAACACAATAGTTTTGTCAAAAACTTAAATAAACACAATAAAACACAATAGACAACAAACTTATTCTTTTTAAACAATAAACAACAAACTTATTCTTTTTAAACAATAAAACAACAAACTTATTCTTTTCTCCCGCTTTTTGTCATACATCAAAAAGGGTTAAACAAAACAAAACAACAAAAAAATTTTATCTTTAAGAATCCATAATGCAAACATTCAACTCACCACAAATAAAAGAGAATCTAGCATAATCGAATGGTTTAGTAAAATATCGGCAAGTTGAAAATCGGTAGAAACATAATCAATATCAATATCACCTTTCTCATAATGATCTCTAAGAAAGTGATATCTAATGTCAATGTGCTTAGTTTTACTATGATTTGCATTTTGATCATATTAAAATATTTTGTGATAATACTAGTACAATTCATATGACAAAGAATGCAAATTAATATAGTAAAACTAAGCACATTGACATTAGATATCACTTTCTTAGAGATCATTATGAGAAAGGTGATATTGATATTGATTATGTTTCTACCGATTTTCAACTTGCCGATATTTTTACTAAACCATTAGATTATACTAGATTCTCTTTTATTTGTGGTGAGTTGAATGCTTGCATTATGGATTCTTAAAGATAAATTTTTTTTTGTTGTTTTGTTTTGTTTAACCCTTTTTGATGTATGACAAAAAGGGGGAGAAAAAGAATAAGTTTGTTGTTTTATTGTTTAAAAAGAATAAGTTTGTTGTTTATTGTTTAAAAAGAATAAGTTTGTTGTCTATTGTGTTTTATTGTGTTTATTTAAGTTTTCGACAAAACTATTGTGTTTTCAATGCTTTATGTATCTTACTTCTCATTGTCTTTCTTTATACATAGCATTATTTGAGGGGGAGCTTTCCAAAGCTCTTCTTCCATTTTTGTTTAAATAACTTATATGTCCAAAGCTCTTCTTCCATTTTTGTTTAAATAACTTATATGTTTTGTCATCATCAAAAAGGGGGAGATTGTTGGCCCAAGGTTACAATCACCCGTTTTTAGTGTTTTTTGATATTACAAAACATATTAGTTATTTGTACTAATAATATTTGTTGTTTGAGTGTGTTTCAGGGTTCTAATAAAACTAGAAGTTTTCTTCCCTAAAAGAAGGTGTTATGACTCAAGTTCGCCTCAATACGGGCTCAAGTATCAAGCTTGCAAGATCATATGGAGAAGCCCTCTTGAAGAACTTGTAGTCTTTTAGAACCAATGTAAGAAATAGTTTGTAAAGTTTGAGTTTTGAAAAATTGGCTCTAGGATACACACACACATTTTTGTATATAAGTTTTTCATGTTTAAGCTTTTGTTTCTAAGTTTCATGCCTTGACAAATATACATGACTCTAATTTTTACAAAGATATATATCACGCTTAAATCATGTATGTATACTCTTTCTAGCATGATACTTATCTATCCTTACTTCAAAACGTTTTTACAAAAAAAATCCAAGTTCTGTCTCTTGCTGTTTTTCTGTTTCAGGTAAGACCGGCCGACCGGACCGTCGACCGGCGCTTGTATCAGGACGTGCACGCTTGTGCATGTCTGTCGGCCGACCGCCGGGTCGACCGACTGTAAGCAGTTTTGCTCTCGGGTTTTCTGGGTCGACGCCCGGTCGACCGCCTTCAGAAAACTGTGTTTCATTTTAGAGGACGGTCGACCCGAGCGGTCGACCCGAGCCCAATGGCTACTGCCAGCAGGGCGGACGGCCGACCGGACCGGTCGACCGCCAGGCCTGCAAAGTGCCAACGGCTCTTTTCTCTTTGGTGCTATTCTGAAATCTGTTTTTAGGACTATTTTTTGGTAGACTTTTTCTGAGTTTTTGGAGATCTTTTCCAGATCAAATAAGCTTAAAATAAATTGTTTTTAACCCTTTCCTCTCCCTATAAATAGAGGAGATTAGTCTCTTGCAATAAACTAAGAAAAATACCTAAGTGTTCAAAGTTTTTAAAAGAGAAGAAAAGTTTTTAAGCTCTCCATCTTCCATTCTTTCTTGAGGTCGTTTTCAGCTGTGTTCTCTAGCAAAGATCATTCTACAACTGAGTTTTCTCACTACACTTCTTAGAGCCAAATTCCCTACTCAATCTATAAGGAAGTTGTAAAGAGAGAAGTGTTTGTAAAGAGTTTGTGATCCTTTTAGAGATCACTTGGCTACTTGTTACTCTTTGTTCATCTTGTGGAGACACCTCTTCGGTAGAGGTTCTTGTAAGTGGTGGAGCTCGGTGCTCCGGTCTTTGGTAGACCTTGTAAAGTCCTCGGTGGATAGTGGAAACCCTTCACGGCGGTGAAGGCGGGGAGTAGAGCGGTGGCTCGAACCTCGAAACAAATATCTTGTGTTTGCGATTGCTTTGTGTTCTTGTTCTCTATTACTTTCTATTTCTCTTGCACTCTATTGCTTTCAATTACTTGCTTGAGATCTTATCTTCTTTACTTGTGTTATATTGTGTGCATTTCATCATTGCATATTATTCATTCTTTGTTCGATCAATTCTCATACAACAAGGTTGCATTGCGCACCTCTAACCCATTAAAGGGGAATCAGGAGGAAGGAGTTCAGAACCCTTCACAGGGTATTCGGCTCTTAGTCTTGTTTTGAGAGATCGTTGCATCATTCATCCATCTTAGTTTTAAAATGATTGTTAGATTAGCTATTACACCTATTCACCCCCCTCTAGGTGTTTTTCAGTGAATCCCTATTAACTCTGTGAAGAGTTGAAATTATTCTGGAAATTATGGTCATAAGATTGGGGCATGGGTTATATTGATTCAGATAAGACCAATCTGGCACACTATGTTGGGTAAAGTTATGACATGCCGGTTGGTAATATCCGAAAAAGAGGTTGGTGTGTAATGTGGATTATCATTAAAATTGAAAAAATTATTATTATATGCCATATCATACAATAAAATACAAACACATAAGCAAACAAAGAAAAAAATTCTAAATTAAGTTATGGTTGATCTATGACCTGGACGACTCCTAACTGGTTAGACTGTCCACGGGAGGTATAATCTTGACTGTGATTACAAGCTAATCAGCCAGGTCAGGGCAAGATTGGTGGGAGGTATCCGCGCAAAAGCAACAGGCCTAATTAAGCCAAACCACCAGCCTTCGAGGTTTCGCCCCTCAATCCCTTTTCTTAGACACTGATTTGGCAAGAGTCAAATTCTAACACATTCCCCCTTAAATTAATCTCCTAATTGAGTCCAAGATGTCCCTAGGGCCAATGTCTACTCATTTTAGTTAGGCTTGGGTTAATGATTTGGAGATTGTTTGTGGCTGAGGGAGGGTAATGACTTCCCCACCTTATCTTGTTTATAGGACAAGCCCTTAATATTGATTGTGGAAAGTGTGCAGGATAAAGAAAAGTAACATTCAACAAGCAAATAATCACTCAAGAATGTTTTCTAAACTATATGCCATGCAAACGTACCTTTTACTCCAGCACTCTTCAACAGTAATGTAAATTGTAAACTAATTAGACATGTGCCTAAATGCAAAGTCTAAACCATTTTAGCATTTAACAAACATCATTTTACTATTGAGGTTAGAAAGGAAGTACAGTGAGACAAACAAGGAAATTAATAGCTACGATATTAAACTTTGCAATTCAGCTAACCTGCAGAAAATACAGGTTAGTAGTTCACTCAGATTGCCACAAGAATGTAGCAAATCTGAGGGCTTCTTGGCTCTGCTTTCGTGAGCAGAGTCCAAGGCTACTTATATGTCCACTGCAGCAAAAGTTCCTTATTGTTAAATCTGTACACCAAAAACCAAGAAGAAGGTTAACCAAAAATGTAAACTTTAATGAGAATTACTTACCGTCCCTCCCTGGCAACGGCGCCAAAATTTGATTGAGTTAAAACCTGCACACAATACAGAATTTCAGAACTTTAAAATAGAGATGTGCAGGTGCTCAATTCAACTGCGATAGCAAGTGGCTATGCGAGTTGTGATCCACAAGGAGGGACTAGCGATGGAAGCTTTGTTTAGCAAGATCTCTTTTAGGCTACAAAGTATGGTTAAAATTCTTCTTTTAATTCTTTAAAGAAAATGAAAAAAAGAGTTAAAAAGTTAAGTAAGGAAGAAGATGGTAGATTAAGAAGTTGAAAAAACTAGAAATGATATGTATAAAGAAATGGAGAAGGAATAATAAAGAAGTGGGTGTTGTTGGTGTTGGTGATCTAAACTAAAGAAATAAAAGAAAGAAAGAAAAGATTAAAGAAATACTTATCTCCTTTGGTTGATGACTTACCTGGAACTCTTGCATGTCCTACCTTACTTCGGAGGCGTTCAACGCATAAGCCATAAGATCGAGCTCAGTCCCCATTCGCATTACATCATCAAGATGAAGAAGAATGAAATGATACGGAGTCTTGAGGAGGAGAACATCTTCATGAAATATCATTGGCACTCATACAAATATTGTTTACTGATGCTTCTAGATTCCTTTGAATGCTCATCATAACCAAAAGAGGAAAGTAGAAAGAAGAAAAAGGAAACAAAAGTAAAGACAAACATAAAAAAAGTTACCTTTTATTGCTTGCAAAAACGATGGAAGAAAGGAGGAGGTACATCGGTGTCACTCTCAACATAAGCCTCTCTCTCTTACTTACATGAATCTCAGTCTAAACTATACTTATAAAGAAATAAAAATTACATGAAAAGAAAACAAAAACCTACACTACAAAGAATGAAAAACTGGACTAACTCCTATCTCTGCATGGTCGTCCTCTTTTGTCTTTGAGATTGTAGGTATTTATAGAAGAAATGCAGAGGTTAGAGGAGTATGAAGATAGGGAAAGCTAGCTATTTCTGAATTTGAATCCTTCCCTTATTTTCAAACTTGATTTGATGTGAATATTCAGTTCTGATCTGTAATTTATTGGCGTATTGATTGCTGAATATCACTTATCAAATGACAGAATTAGAAATAGTAATCAACATAAGAGTTTTAGCCCTGTAAGTCTCCTTTCTGGATCATCTTGAATCATTAAATTTGAGATTCGATAGCGAGAGTTATGATTCAAATACTAAAATATATCCAATCAGAATCTGAGTCAAACTTCCTTCATCTCATCCGTTGATCTTCTCTCTATCCATTTATCTCTCTGTATTTGATATTATCCTCGGTTGATATTTAGCTAACCAAAATGGATTTATAGAAATCTAATTTTACCAGTTTCCATTTGGTGTTATCTTTCTGATTTGCTCTGATCTTCAGCTGAACATTTACCCCAATCCTTGATTTGTTCTAACTAAATCTGGGACATATTCTAACTAAATCTGGGACATCCTCAGCTAACCAAATAGATCCAGTTAAATCTGATTTTAATTGGTATTTATTTGGTTTAATCCTCTTTCTCTTCATTATTATCTTCTGCAAAATAGATATTTAAGACAAGAAAATTAGCAGATTTATTACACGATAAATATAGGAGTGTAATGAAAAGAATACAAAATATATGTACGATCAAAACCGTGGAGGTGGTGGTTTGGCATAATTAGGCCCGTTGCTTAGGCACAGATACCTCCCACCGATCTTGCCCCTATCTGGCCAATTAACTTGTGGTCAGATTCGGTAATATACCCTCCGTGGACAATCTAACCAGTTAGGAGTCGTCTAGGTCTAAGATCTACCCTAACTTAGGTTAGATTTTTTTTCTTTTTATTTGTTTACTTATTTATTTGTTTTTTTTTTGTTTGTGTTTGACATTTCTTGTGTGATATGACTTATAACAATAATTTTTTCAATTTTAATGGTAATCAATGTTATACCCCGACCTCTTTTTCAGATATTACCAATATGACATATCATAACTTTAACCAACCTAGTGTGTCGGGTTGGACTTATCCGAGTCAATACAACCCATGCCCCCAATCTTATGACCATAATTTCTAAAATAATTTCAACTCTTTACAGAGTCAATGGGGATTCATCTACCCCGAGTCCAATTTTCAACTAACCTGTCCTTATCCACCTTGTCCATAATATTTTCAAGATTCATACTCAGTTCCATCAGTCCAAAATAGAAAACCATCAATCTTGGAAATGAGTATGTATGAGTCCAAACAACAATGACAAAATCTGACGGACTCACAATTTCACCACAAATTTCAAGACAAAACATCATCTTTTCAAATCCAATCACAACAAAACGATGAACCAATCGACTATAAAAAGCTGCTTGAAGTCATAACTCAGGCTCAAATCTCTTATAATCATGAAATAGATATAATGGTTCAAACTCTCCATTCTCACCGTTTGATCATTTCTGATGTCGCTAACCATTCTGTTAGAGCCAAAGAATCATATTATTTTGAAAAATAAGATTCCATTTCAGAACACCGATTTGAACTTGCCCAGACTCCAAATTTTGAAACCACATTGACATTTTGGCAAGTTATCCCTTTCCTGAAATTGAACTTGAGAATGAATATAATCCTGAGCCTCAAATTGGTGATTCAATTCTACTTCCTGATTCAATAATGACTCTGATGTCTTCACCTGATTTCCGTCTTATTCCTGAGTCAACGTTGGATCCTGTGCCAATTCATCATGAAATTGAATCGCCAATCTTTTATGATCATCATATTGAATTTGACCAATTTCATACTTTTGAAAGTCCCATTGACAAATTGACAAGTTCTCATTTTTATGAAATTGAACTCAATGAGAAATGTGACCTAGATTCTCAAATTTGTGATCTAGTTCAAATTCTTGAATCAATATTGGCTCATGTTTTGTTCCCAACTTGAGTAATATTTTAGAGTCAGTTTTGATTCCCACACCTGTCATTCTTGAACTAGAATTACCAATGTTAAGTCACATTCCGTTATTGGAAATGAATGTGGATTTGAGTTTCAACTTCTTGATTTGGACCCACTTCCTGAACCAATCTCGACTCCTGAACTTTTACTTGACTTAAGTCACTTTTCTGAGTCGGTATTAGTTCCCGTACTTCCTAAGTTCAAGTCAATTATTCCATCTTTTCATGACAAGAATGTTGAAAATTAACTCCGAAATAATTTGTGAAATTTGAAAATTGGATGGGGTAAAATTCTTAATAAACATCATTTATATATACAACATTTTAGTGGGTTATACTAGAGAGGTTTCTGGTGGACTCCGAACTTCACGCAAATTTGATTGGGTCACATTTCGTGGACAATCAGACCACTACCGGAACCACCACATTAAGGTAATATTTTCCTTCCTTTCTTTTTTTTCATGCATCTATGCATTAATTCATATATTCAGGATAATGCATGAGATAGGTGTGGAGGAGGGTTCTAACATAACTTAGATTTTTTTATTAAAAAGAAAAATTAATATTTTCTTTACTTTTAAAAACTTTTTGAAAATAGAAATAATATTTTGACATATTTTTGTAAGAAATTAAGTCAATTTTAAGGAAAATGATAGGTAGTAAAAGTGCATATTTATCACTACATTTACTATCACATTTTCATATTTATTCCTATAATTTTACACTATTACTAATGTTTTATTATTTATTGTGTGCAGGCCTTGAGTAATAAAAATAAAGAAATAAAGCCCAAAAGAAGCCCAAAAAGCCCATGTCCAAGCCCAATGCAAAAGTTGCAATTACCAAATGCCAAAATTGCAATTACCAAGTGTAAAAGTTGCAAATACTAAAAGAAGAGGGAAGGGATAGACTTCTACTCAACCCTAACACTTGTAGGACAAGGATAAAGATAAAAGGAGGAGAGTGCAAAGATGAAATTCGTTTTAAAGAGATTTGGATTTAGGGTAACTTGCTTCCCAAGTTATCCCGATTTTTCAAATAAAGAGCCAGGATGCCAGATCTAAAAGGATAGACCCATATGGACGGACTAGAGGAGGCCACGCGCAAAAGCGCGTGGCAAGAAGCCACACTTTGGCCGCGGAAACGCGGCCCAAGCCGCGTTTCCGCGGCTCCCTGGATGAGGTTGACGTTTAGTTTTTTGTGGAGAGTTGTACTTAGACTCTACTTCCTATATCTCCTATAAATACCCCTGCAGAGTAACAGAGAAGGGCATACAGAGTCGAGGACAGAAACAAAAATTAGGGTTTTTCTTAGGCTAACTTGTAGACTGTAATTTAGGTTTTTTAGTTTTCTTTTATGTAATTTTTGTAATTTAGAGGAGAGGATACTTTTATGGAGAAAGGAGATCAAGCTTGTACTGAGGTGACATCGGTATAAGTAATCTTTTCTTCTATTGTTAATTGAATCAACTCAAAGTTTATTTTTGTTCTTCTATTCTTGTTTTATTTTTGTTTCCCTCTGATGTCTTGCAATCCAAGAGAATCTGATAGCTTCGAGACTGCTTAGCCGTTGAAGTGCCCTTGATGGCCTGTGGTGATGAACAAACCTTCTCTTGCTAGTATAGTTTGTCTTTTATTTTCGTAGTATAGATCGAGAAGGGGGAAGATCCTATACGCCATGCTTGAATGCCTTCAAAGACAAGGTAAGTCGTTGCAACGGTTCCAAGGTAAGCAGACGCCGAAGAGGTAAGTAGGTTTTTAGTTTTTAGTTTTCTTTCTTTTATTTTTAGTGTAAATCACAATATTCCCAATCTTTTCACACTTCTTCTTTTTCATTGTAAATATCATATCACTTCTAATTTTTCCATCTTCTTAATCTACCACTTTCTTTCTAACCTGACTTTAACAACTATTAATTCAAACACTTTAGAGAACTTACTAAACAAGCTTCCATCGCTAGTCCCTCCCTGTGGATCACGACCCGCATAGCCACTTGCTATAGCGGTAGTATTGAGCACCTTGCACTATTGTTTAAAATTCTGAAATTCTGTATTTTGTGTGCAGGTGAAAACTCAATCAAAATTTTGGCGCCGTTGCCGGGGAGGGACGGTAAGTATTCTCTTAAAAAAAAATTTAATTCTTTTATTCTTTCTGTTTGCAGGTTCGGAGAACAGGAAAAATAACAGCAGAAAAGGACATATAGCAACTCTGAGCCTCTGCCCTCGAAGGCAGAGCAGCAGAGCCTACTACAGAGCCGCGTTTGCGCGGCAATAGCCGCGTTTCCGCGGCTTGAGTAGTTCACTACTCATTCAGTCTTCTGCAGGTTGCTGCAAATTGCAATATTTTTTTACTGCTCTGTTAACGTTTCTCTGTGATCACCCTGCACACTGCTAATTAATTAACAGTAACCTATTTATTGAAAAAAAATAAAAAAAATTTAGACTCTTGCATATAGGCACGTGTCTATTTAATTTTTTTTAATTCCTGTTGAAGAGTGCTGGAGATAAGGTACGTTCGCATTGCATATAGACAAGGAAGCACCCTTGGCTGATTTTCTGCTTTGAGTGAATATTTATCTATTGCTTTACACGTGCACTAAATTGACTTAAGGGCTTGTCCTATAAATAAGATAAGGTGAGAATTTCATCACCCTTCCTTGGCCCACAAACAATCTCCTCACTCACTAACCCAAGCCTAACTAAAAATGAGTAGATGTTGGCCCTAGGGACATCTCAGACTCAATTAGGAGAATATCCTAAGGGGGAACGGTGTTGGAATTTGACTCTTGCCAAATCAGTGTCTAGGAAGGGGATTGATGGCCGAAAGCCCGAAGATTGGTGGTTATTTAATTAAGGAACGTCTTTGATGGAAAACCTCGCATAAATCTTGCCCTGACCTGGCTGATTAACTTGTGGTCAAAGTCTGCATTATACCTCCCGTGGACAGTCTAACCAGTTAGGAGTCGTCTAGGTCATAGGTCTACCCTAACTTAGTTTAGATTTTTTTATTTTGTTTGCTTATTTGTTTGTTTTCTTTTCTTTCTCTTTGTTTGTATTGTGTGATATGGCCTATAACAACAATTTTTTCAATTTTAATGAGAATCCATATTACACACCAACCTCTTTTTCGGATATTACCAACCCGGCACATCATAACTTTGACCAACCTAGTGTGCCGGAATGGTCTTATCCGAATGAATATAACCCATGCCCCCCATCTTATGACCATAATTTCCATACCAATTTCAACTCTTCACGGAGTCCATGGGTTTCGCTTCCCCCGAGTCAAATCTTCAACCAACTTGTCCTCCTTATCCACCTTGTCCATAATTTTTCCAAGATTCATACTCAGATCCATCAGTTCAAAATAGAAACCATCTATCTTGGAAATGATGAGTATGCATGAGTCCAAGCAACAATCACCATCAATCTTGGACATGATGATGGGTGAGTCCAAGCAACAATCACAGAATCTGATCGACTCACAATTGTCCCAACAACACTTCCTCTTTTCAAGTCCAATCACACCAAAATGATGCACCAATCGACTATGAAAGATGCTTGAAGCCATGACTCAGGCTAGATTAGCTCGTGATCATGAAATAGATATGATGGTTCAAACTTTACGTTCTCACCGTTCGGCCATTTCTGATGTCGCTAACCATTCTGTTAAAGCTGACGAGTCAAGTTGCTTTGGAAAACAAGATTCTAGTTCAGTACAATCATTTAAACTTGCCCAAACTCTAATTTTTGAAAATGACATTGATAGTTTGACAAGTTATTCATTTCCTGAAATAGAACTCGAGAATGACTATGATCTTGAACCTCAACCTAGTGATTCAATTTTATTTCCTGATTCATTAATGACTCCGGTGTCTCCACCTGATTTCAATATTTTTCCCGAGTCAACATTGGATCCTGTGCCAATTCATCATGAAATTGAATCACCCATTTTTGATGATCATATTGAACTTGACCAATTTTATAATTTTGAAAGTCCCATGGATAAATTGGCAAGTTCTCATTTTTATGACATTGAACTCAATGAGAAATGTGACCTAGATTCTCAAATCTGTGATCAAGTTCAAATTTCCGAATCACTATTGACTCCTATTTTGTTACCCGACTTAGGTAATATTTTAGAGTCAGTTTTGATTCCCACATCTATCATTCCTAAACTTGAATCACCAATATTAAGCCACACTCCATTGTTGGAAAATAAATGTGGACTTGAGTTTCAACTTCTTGACTTGGACACACTTCTTGAACCAAGCTTTACTCCTGAACCCTTACTTTATTTAAGTTTCTTTCCTGAGTCGATATTCGTTCCCGTACTTCTGACGTCCAAGTCAATCATTCCATCTTTTCACACTCCATTTTGGGACAAGGCGGTTGACACAATTGACTCTGAAATAATTATAAATTTGGAAATTTGATGGGGTGGAATTTTTAAAAATATTCATACAGACATCATTTTCGTGGGTTATACAAGAAAGATTTCTAATGGGTTCCTCCGAACTCCACAAAAAATAGATTGGGCCGCATTCCGTGGACCAATTAGACCACCACCAGAATCACCACCTTGAGGTAACATCTGCCTTTTCTTTCTTCTTTTTCATGCATACATGCATTCATTCATACATTGAGGACAATGCATGAGATAAGTGAGGGGGAGGGTTTACTAACATACTAACATAGGTAGATACTAAAAATAAAAAATAAATTAATTAATTAATTAAAAAAATTAAAAAAAGGGACAATATTTTGACTTATCTTTTGAAAGAAATCTAAGTTAGTCTTAAGAATTAGGAAAATCATGATTAGGATTTCTAAAAACTTGGTCAAAATAAATAAATTGTTGAATTTTTAGGTATAGGAGGAAAAATTGAATAATTAATTAGTCTTAATTTTTACCTTAATGAAATGTGCATACCTAATACACTTACACATCTAGGATTCTAAAACAAAGACTCTTGTGCCCTATAAAAAAAGTTAAAAAAATATAAAATAAAAAATTCACTAATTAAGCTGAATACATGTGCCTCAACAAGCATAAGTACTCACGCCTAAAGGTGATTGTATAAATAAAAACCTTAGTTTTGTGGCCTAGTTCACTCGAATCCTTATCCGGGGTGTTTTCTCACCCGGTGCCCTAAAACCGACCGGTTTGGGAGCCACCGACTTTAACTTCGCTACATGGGTGGATTAGAAAGCCTAAGAAAACTAAGAAAAATTACTTATATATGTACTAACACATCTAATAGTCAATTAGTTAGGTATGAGGGCCTCAAGAAGCATTGATACTTACACGAAAGAAAATTAGATGAGTTATACATATTAAAAAAAAAAGAAAATAACAATAAAGAGGCATGAGAGTCCAAGTGAAGGAATTCCTAGTAAAGATTCACAAGGATGCATATGACTTTTGGTAATGAAAAAGACTATACAAAAATTCAGTTTTGATCCTTACCTAAAAGGATAACAATTTACTATATATAGACTAAGTTTAAGAATGAATAAAAATGATAATCCTAAAAACTTATAGATTACTTAGTCTCTTCAAACATATTTCAAATATTTTCCTTTTTATGGATTTTGTGGGTGTAATCCGCTGAAACCCTCACGAGACAACACTCGTCCTCTAGGGTAACCTAGAGGTTTAACGGCTTGTTGCACGTGCTAAGTGCAACCGTGATTCCTACGAAAGTGAGTTAGGATAGATTAATTTTTCTTTTCTTTCTGATTTTTACTCGAGGACGAGCAAAAAGATAAGTGTGGGGGTGTGATAGGTAGTAAAAAGTGCATATTTATCACTACATTTACTATCACATTTTCATATTTATTCCTATAATTTTGCACTATTACTAATGTTTTATTATTTTATTGTGTGCAGGCCTTGAGTAATAAAATAAAGAAATAAAAGCCCAAAAGAAGCCCAAAAAGACCATGTCCAAGCCCAATGCAAAGTTGCAATTACCAAATGCCAAAATTGCAATTACCAAGTGCAAAAGTTGCAAATACTAAAAGAAGAGGGAAGGGATAGACTTCTACTCAACCCTAAACACTTGCAGGACAAGGATAAAGATAAAAGGAGGAGAGGGCAAAGATGAAATTCGTTTTAAAGAGATTTGGATTTAGGGTAACTTGCTTCCTAAGTTATCCCGAATTTTCCAAATAAAGAGCCAGGATGCCAGATCTAAAAGGATAGACCCAGATGGACGGACCAGAGGAGGCCACGCGCGAAAGCGCGTGGCCAGAAGACACACTTTGGCCGCGGAAATGCGGCCCAAGCCGCGTTTCCGCGGCTCCCTGGATGAGGTTGACGTTCAGTTTTTGTGGGAGAGTTGTACTGGGACTCTACTTTCTATATCTCCTATACATACCCCTGCAGAGCAACAGAGAAGGGCATACAGAGTCGAGGACAGAAACAAAAATTAGGGTTTTTCTTAGGCTAACTTGTAGATTGTAATTTAGATTTTTTAGTTTTCTTTTATGTAATTTTTGTAACTGAGAGGAGAGGATACTTTCATGGAGGAGGAGATCAAGCTTGTACTGAGGTGACATCGTTGTAAGTAATCTTTTCTTCCATTGTTATTGAATTAACTCAAAGTTATTTTTGTTCTTCTATTCTTGTTTTATTTTTGTTTCCCTCTGATGTCTTGCAATCCAAGAGAATCTGATAGCTTCGAGACTGCTTAGCCATTGAAGTGCCCTTGATGGCCTATGGTGATGAACAAACCTTCTCTTGCTAGTATAGTTTGTCTTTTATTTTCGTAGTATAGATCGAGAAGGGGGAAGATCCTATACGCCATGCTTGAATGCCTTCAAAGACAAGGTAAGTCGTTGCAACGGTTCCAAGGTAAGCAGACGCCGAAGAGGTAAGTAGGTTTTTAGTTTTCTTTCTTTTATTTTTAGTGTAAATCACAATATTCCTAATCTTTTCACACTTCTTCTTTTTCATTGTAAATATCATATCACTTCTAGGTTTTCCATCTTCTTAATCTACCACTTTCTTTCTAACCTGACTTTAACAACTATTAATTCAAACACTTTAGAGAACTTACTAAACAAGCTTCCATCGCTAGTCCCTCTCTGTAGATCACGACCCGCATAGCCACTTGCTATAGCGGTAGTATTGAGCACCCTGGACTATTGTTTTAAATTCTGAAATTCTGTATTTTGTGTGCAGGTAAAAACTCAATCAGAAAAGGAGAATCATAATTAGGATTTCTGGTCAAAATAAGATTATTTTTTTATTTCTAAAATTAGGAAGAAAATTTGTGAAAGTATAGTCTTGATCTTTACCTTAATAATATATGCATGCTTTATACACTTACACGCTTAGGGTTCAAAAATATTCTTATCTTATGCCTTATAAAAAAAGAAAAAAAAAAAAAAAAAGAAAATATGTATATAAAAATCCTCTTATTAAGCTGGGTATTTGTGCCTCTTAAAGTATAAGTATTCATGCCTAAGGCGGTTCATATAATAAAATCCTTAGTTTTGTGGCTTTCTTTGCTCGAGTCCTTAAATCCTTTGGGTGTTTTCTCACCTAGAGCCTTAAGACTATTTGGTTTGGGAGTCATTGATTAAAGGCTTGTTATATCGGTAGATTAGAAAGCCTAATAAAACTAAGGAATAATACCACCAAAAATAAATAAATAAATACATATAAATAATAAATAAGGCATAAGAGTTAGAGTTAAAGAACCCTTAGTCAAAATTTCACGGTCATGAAGGTGCATATGACTTAGAGTAAAGTAATAGATTAGATGAAAAGTACAATTTGACTCCTTATGTTGATTGATAACAAATTTTTGAATAGAGACTAAGTTTAGGAATGATAAAATTTAGTTTTCCTATAACTTATAGATTACTTAAATCTTACAATAATATTTTAAATATTTTTCTTTCAAAATGTATTTTCAAAATACTAACATTTTTCTCTTTTTCTTTGTGGATTTTGTGGGTGCAATCCACTAAAACCCTCACAAGGCAAAACTCGTCCTCTAGGAGGAACCTAGAGTTTAACGACTTGTTGCACATGCTTAGTGCAATCGTGTGACATGCGAAAGTTAATATTTTTTGAATTAATTTTGTTGTTTTGCTCGAGGATGAGCAAAAGATAGGTGTGAGAGTATGATTGCACACATTTATTGCATTATTCTTTATTACATTTTTCACATTTATCATATAATAAATCTGCTAAATTCCTTATCTTAAATGTTTATTTTGCAGAAGATAATCATGAGGAGAAAGAGGATAAAATCAAATCTATTTCAGTTAAATTCAGATTTTACTAGATCTATTTGGTTAAAGAAGGATGATCCCAAATCCAATTGTTAAATTCCGTTTTTGATGAATCAAGTGGTTAATCTAAAAATCAACTGAGGATAACGTCAAATACGTCCAAATGCAAAGGGATAAATGGATAGAGAGAAAGCCAACGGATGAGATGAAGCAAATTTGACTCAAATTCTGACTGGATACATTTTAGTATTTGAATCATAACTTTCTCTACCAAAATTCAAATCTAATGATTCAAGATGATCCAGAAGGAAAACTTAAAGAGTTACAACTCTTAAGTTGATTATAATTTCTAATTCTGTCATTTGATAAGTTATATTCAGCAATCAACACGCCAACAAACTGCAGATTAGAACTGAATATCCACATCAATCAAGTTTGGAGATAAGGGGAGGATTCAAATTCAGTAGTATCCAGCTTTCCCTATCTTCATACTCTTCTAACCTCTGCATTTCTCCTATAAATACCTGCATTTCAAAGGCAAAGGGGAACGACCAAGCAGAGATAGATTTTAGATCAATTTTTCATTCTTTTTAGTGTAAGTTTTTATTTTCTAATTTTTTTATTTCTTTGTAAGCATAGTATAGATTGAGATTCATGTAAGTAAGAGAGAGAAAGAGACTTATGTTGAGAGTGACACCGATGTAACCTCCTCCTTTCTGACATTGTTTCTACAAGTAATCAAAGATAACATCTTTATGCTTTTCTTATTTATATGTTCTTCTTCTATTCTACTTTTCCTCTTTTTGGTTTTGATGAATATCCAAGTGAACCTAGAAGCATCAGTATAGCCATGTTTGTGCGAGTGCCACCGATATTTTATGATGATGTTCTCCTCATCATGATTCCGTATCATTTCATTCTTGTTCGTCATGATGATGTAATGCGAATTGGGACTAAACTCGATCTTATGGCTTATGCGTTGATCGCCTCCGAAGTAAGGTAAAACATGCAAGGTTTCAGGTAAGTAATCAAGCAGAGGAGGTAAGTTTTTCTTTTAGATTTTCTTTTTTCTCTTTTTTCTTTAGTTTAGATCACCCCAACCATCTTTATCACTCTTTTCAATTTCTTTGTATATATTCCATTTTCCATTTTTTCATCTTCTCAATCTTCCTCTTTCTTCCTAACTTGATTGTAATTTATTTTTCTTTTCTTTTTAAGAACTAAAAAAAGATATTTAACCATTCTTTGTAACCTAAAAGAGAACTTACTAAAAAAACTTCCATCGCTAGTCCCTCCTTGTGGATCACGACCCGCATAGCCACTTACTATTGCGGTAGTATTGAGTACCTTATACTCTTTATTCTTAAGTTCTGAATTTATGTATTTTGTGTGCAGGTAAAAACTCAATCAGTAAGAATCTTTGAGGTTTGATGCTGTCAGCGTGTCCATCACCTCACACTCCACATGCCCAAATTGTTCGTGTCGTCTAATTTCACCATGTCAAATTTTGACGGATGACTATTCATGGTATTCATCGTGGGTTGATTGTTCCTGGCCATCTCCTCCAGTAGATCCAGTCAAAGTAATGTGAAAACAATTAGTGAAAAGAAATTCAAATAGATAAAGATCAAATTTTTTACTTCCAAACGAAACCATCGAACAGTTTTCAAAACTGATTTACTCCACCCAAATGAAACTCCCTGCCAAAACCCAGAAAGCTCCGATACCACTTATTGGGGACCCGTCGGAGGTCTACGTGCAAACATCAGAGTATTGTCGTAGAACAGTCACAAAAGACAAGAACAAAACAGATAAAAAAAAGTGAGAAAACATATATTTAATGAGGTTCGGTAATTACTACATGCTCGAGGCAGAAAGAGAGAGAGTTCTTATTCAAATCAATCGATTCAAGTTACAAAATATGGGGACAATATACCTCAATATACAACCAAAGACTCTACAAAGAAAAGAAAACCAGGAGATCTAAATTCGGATCAGAAACAAATCCAGAATCCAACTCGAAAGTGCCAAGCTTGCTCCATTAGTCGACTAGTCAATCTCAGTAGTGGACTAATCCTCTTCAATAGAATGTTGGCTTGCTTCATTTGTTGACTAGGCCAAAACAGTTATCGACTAATCACCCTAACAGAAAGTTGGGTTATCTTAGTAGTCGACTTATCCGCATGCTAGTCTACTGGGCTGTGCATTTTTGCATGTTTCGTAATTTCAGCTCTCGCGTACTGATGTTCCTTGATGTTCCTCTCTCTCTCTCTCTCTCTCTCTCTCTCTCTCTCTCTCTCTCTCATCACCAATGAATTGAAAAACTCTACTAAAAAGATTTTACACTTTCTCACAGTTAGCACCATCAGGGCTTGGTTCTGGCGAAAGTCCTCTGATGATTAAGTCAGTATGTGTGAGTTGAGAAATATTCACGCGAGCTAGTGGAGAATCTCATACCACGGGACCATGCCTCTTTCGACTATATATAGACAAAGAAAGGTAGTTAGGTTAAATAGGCAGACGTGTGCTGAGTTGCACACTGAGAATCTTCTTGGAGAAGACTTTGGAAGGCCTCATCTGAGAAGGGCTGGGGTTATCTTATCCCGCTTGACTGTCATTACCTTGTTCGGATAACCAAGGAGTATGATATTCGAGCAGAGATGCATTGCACCCTGATCAATCTTATACTCATCAGAAACCATGGATACAAACAAGCACACCAACTTATTATAAAAGTTATTTGCAGCTGACTAGAAACATAAATTTGATTCAGAAAGAGTGTAATCTAAAGGACAAGTAATTAATGAATGTAATTTGTGATCTTTTGAAGTTTATACAAGATGTTTGAGCTACAGACCTGCTCAGGCCAAGTTACTGCATGCCTGTCCTCTCAAAATTTTTGGAATCCAATATAATATGAACACCAAAATTCTAAAGAAGAAAAAGAGAGAAATAAATAAACACTTAAAAGAAAAATCAAATAATGGACAGAATAAAAGACAAGAAGCAAGTGTTTATTGCGTGGTCCTAGCAGAGTACTTGTAGCGTAAATCGCTTCAGGCAGCCATAGATCTCGTCCTTTTTTGGGTCTCGGATGCCTTTAGCTTTACCCTTTAACCGCAGAGAGAGGGTAGGGCCCTCCATTTCTGAGTGAGGCTTGGGATGGCTGCATGCTAACGTGCACCGGTGGTGCACCGAATCATGACCAAGGATTGAATAGTTAAAAGGTCGAGACAAGTCCAAATCACATTACATCTGAGCCTCAAAATGCTCATGCACGGACAATTCAAACGTAGAACGGAGTCATGTTAGGCACGTGTAATCACACACACACACACGTATCAGACACAATATTTATATTCTCTATGTAACTTTATGCGCCTTCATCGTGTGTCATGTCATATGTTGTCCGTATTAGCATATATCAAACACCTATCAGATACATACACTGAATACGATACTTTTATTTTTTATATATTAATATGTAAGCTTGTTGTGCATGAGTACGTCACGTTGTATCATGTCCGTGTAGTGCAATAGTGCAACATAGATCATTAGATGATCTAAAGCTAAAAAGAAAGTAAAAGTAAAAGATGAAATTAGTAGGATGAAGTGATTAAAACCAAAAGGAGATCTCTTTGTTTGGAACTTAGTTTAGTTTAAGAAGCTATGATTAGATTCGGGGATCAAGAAGGGTTTGGGATGGATGATTAGTGCCGGCGGAAAAATATTAGCTTTTTGGGAGTTTGCATGTGTAGACATCCCCCTCCCCATCATCTCCCCATTCTCTTTAAACTTAATATAATAATAACTAGCACAAAAGAAAATATAAGAAATAATGTTTGGGTACATACATATCCCGAGCTTACTTTTCTAGTTAATGAGTATTAAATCAAAGTAAACTTAGAGTTTGCTATCTTTCTCTCTCTTTTTTGATTAAGGGGGACAGCCACTTTTGGACACACTTTGGCATAATGCCAAAGGCTTCATTTGCTTCCTAGGTTCACAAACAACAAAATCTGGGCATGTATTTGTGAATACTTCAAATAAAAGTTTCAGCCTTACTTGCCCAGAAACTATTTATGCTTCTAGCACAAGTCATCCATATGAGTATATACAAGTTAATTGAAATAGTTCTATATTGAGAACTAAGCAGAAAGTCAAGGAAATAAATATTTTGAACCTTAGGTTCCTGTAGAAGAGGTCAAAGTTTAAGAACTTATTTTAAACAAATGTTTAAGTTTCCTGCAGATACTTTACAAGCTGATATGAAACGAAACAGGGAATCTAAGATTTTGAAAATAAAGAAGAGAGATGAAAGAAATAGCTAATAACTATTTAATGGATAAATGAAAGGTTTTTCATCTTCTCGGATCTCATGCCGCTTCACGCCGCATGCTCTTTGATTTTGAGCTCACGTCGCTTCACGTCGCACATTCGATCTTATCTTCACAGTTAAGGTTTCACCCTATAATGGATAGCATGCCCCTTGAGGGAAAAAACCCAAAATAAATTTCCAAAATTTCTATTCTAAAAACATTGAGTCTTTTAAATGGACTTACAACTCACTTATTCTCTTTTCATGACCAATATAGGACTAAAGAACAAGAAAAACAGGACTACTAAATGAAAAAAAAATTAACTTGACTCAATAACATATAAATACAGACTCAGACTCAAAAAACAAAAGATATCTGACTCAATGTCACCGTCATTCTCGCCGGATGGAAAAATTCGACCCCTGTCGAGCATACATGAAGTGGTGGTGGCTCGACACGAGTCTAAATCTGAACACTGGTCTGAATCAGCTACTGATCTTTTAGAGTCTCTACCTTGTAGATATTATGAATGCTAACATATTACTGATAATGTGTAGTTGTTGATGTTGTCGTCTTGTTGATGCAGAGTTGTTGAAGAACACTGGGGAGACTGAGAGGATGACGAGAGGCAATTGATGACGAGGACGAGGGTAAAAGTAGTAGCAGTTGAAGGAGGATTTGAGCGAAGTGGAGATAGGAACGAAAGAAGAAGATCATGTGGGAAAATGTTTGATGACGTCAAAGATATGAACAGTAACTTATTTTGATTTTAGAAAATTTTCTATTGGAATTTTGTAGGGACTTATAACAATAATTTTTTTTGTATTTTAGTTTGGATTTTCTAATGGATATTTGTTGAGAGACGGGGTTTTGAAATGTGGTTGGGATTTTAGATGTGTGGTGAAAGAAAGAGATAATGAGGGGATTGAACAGTAAAGATTTTCTAATTTTTTTAAATATTTTGGTTGTAATTTTTGTAATTAAAGATTTGTGATTGTGGCTGAGAATTTGATTTGGAGTTCAAATTTTGAATTATGGTTGGGATTTTAGATGAGATGAGATAAAATAAGAGATAATGAGAAGATTGAAAAATACAATTTTTTTTTAAATTTGTGAAAAAAATGAATAGATTATTTGATAAAAGAGATGGAAAAGAAAGTGAATAAGTAACAAATTGTACCGTCTCCTAACCGAGATTACCAATTCACTTCAACATTCACAATGAATGGTTCAAAAACAATTGTACCGATTTCATATTAGGAATTTATTTACAAGAAACTTGTATTATAATTTAATTTTTATCACTCATTATTTTTTCTAACCATGTTCTGATACTAAGTTGATGTGAAACAAAAGAGGGGTTTTAAGAATTTTGAAAAAAAAATGAAAATGAAAGAAATAGCTAATGATTACCTAATAGATAAATGAAAAGGTCTTTCACCTTCTCGGATCTCACAACGCTTCACGCTCCTTGTTCTTGACCTCGCATCGCTTCACGCCGCACATTCAATCTTAGCTTCACCGTTCGGGTTTCACACTCTACCATGGGCGGGACACCCCTCAAGGAGAAAAATCCTAAAATAATTTTCTCAAATTTCTATTCTATCTTTATTGAAAACAATTAAGTCATTTAAATAGACTTATAATTCACTTATTCTCTTTTCGGGAACAATATGGAACTAAAGAAAAGAAGAAACATGACTACTAATAAAAGAAAAATTCATTCGACACAATAAAATAAAAATACAAACTCAGACTCAAAAAAAAACAAAAGAAATATGACTCAATTTCCCATCACAAATTTTCCAAATTTATGCAAATTCGTTAAATCAATAATTAAGTGATTATTTAGAAAATTTGATATTTGGTACCTGCTCTCGTTATAAGTGGAAAGATGAAGAAGCTAGAATTTTTGGTTATGTCAAAAAAAAAAGAGGGAAAAGAAAAAAAACATTTGCCCTAGGAATGAAGATGTTGCAAAAGATTTGGTTTTTTTCATTTAAATTATCATCATCTTAATGTTTACTAAACAACGCCACAAGTTGCTTAAGTTGACTCCATAATGCACCCAGTAGAGTCATCCTCATTAATTAATTAATTAAAGACAAGTACTTTTTTTTTAGCATCTATTCAGATACTGCGTCTACCGAGTCCGCTGACACAAGTTTTGCAGTGAAAAATATGAGTATTTAAAAACGACAAAAATCTCTGTAACGAATTAACGGCCACCTTGAAATTTGTGTACACCCATTTACCAATGAATACTCAAAAGAGTATTTGAAGTATTTTTTATTAATTAATAGAAATTAAGAAATACCCCAATCCCGTGCCATTCCATACAACAAATTCATTCCCTTCTTTATTTGTTTGGGGTGCACCTCTCCCATTTTCTAGGTCTTCCATAATGAAAACTTTTTTTTTAATTTTCTGTGGCATCTCTTTTTCTTTTACAGTCCTCCTCCTTCAAATATTGCACGCTTACCAATTTTCCTCTAAAAAGAAAAGGCAAAGAAATATTTAGATGTCAATATTTCTATGTGCCCAAAATAGTTATGTTTCGAACAAAAACTATAAGCATGTTACAAAAGTATATGAAAAATATTTTTACAAGATTAAGTTTTTTCCTATCTCTCCTTAACCAAAATTTACATATATTCATCAAAATACCTTGGTATGTATTGAAACAGAGATTTTGCATCCATGATCCATACACAAAGAAACAAAATTAAAATATAGCAACATCCACACCAACCCTACAATGAGAAAAGTAGTTCTGGTATCTAATGAAGTTCCTCACCTCCTTGAGACACAAATGGGCAAAATTTAAAGCAAGCAGTGCAAACAGCACTGCCATGTTCTCCGAATGATGTGCTTAAATTGGCTATGATGGCATACATATAGTTTACTACAAAGCAAGCATGCATGAAGAGATTAATATTTACAAAAAGTATTAAATTTTTGCCCCCCCACCCACCCCCCAATCTTCATGTTTAATGTGATGAGATTGGAATGAGTTGGAGGAATAATTGTATGATCTTTCGTGGGCCCTCCCAACTTCTTTTGGATCCAACAGCTACCAAATGTTGAACACCGACCTATTGTCGGATTCAGTTAAAGGATATGGCAAGCCTATGATGGCTCCTAACTACAAAACAATATTTCAGTGAATATTAATTCACTAGAAATTTTTTTTTGTTGTCTATTAATTTGTTAACTCAAAGATTTTAAAGGCTTTTTTGGGAATCTATTGAAATGGAATAATTTTGTCCACATGTGATGTACATTGGGCATCTTTCTAGTCCACAAGTGAAAAAGTTGTAATGCAACCGTCACTACCAATCCAGGCTTTCTCCATTGTCTAATTAGTCTAGATTGATGCATTTGTCACTCTTTTCATTAAATGGGTCTTTAAATTCTCATTCCCTTTACAGGGTTCATGTTCTTGTATGAGTTGAATTAGTAAGGTAAATAATTCCCATGCTCTTTATATGGTAAGAGTAATAAAACTTTAAGTTACACAATGAATTAGAGGGTCAATCTGAAGAGAGTGATCTAACCAACTATAAGAACTCTTCGTTCTTAACACGTATTCTAGGATAAACACATAATTTATTTGAGATAGACTCGATATTTGGGAAGGATTTGGGCCGAATCCTTCTCATTCAAAAACAAACCTAGGACGTTGAAAAATAAGATCCACTCTGCTGAAGTTGATCTTTATTATTTAAAGTATTTATAAGTCAAAAATCTTGTAATTTTAATACTTTTTTTACTATCCATCAGTGGCGCAAAATAGACGGTCGAAAATAGCATATTGCTTAGATATATATCTTTAAACATGCAATTCTCGATCCGTCCATTTCATCATGATCTAAAAACTTAAAAACCCTCTCACAATCATTTTTCTTAGATTTCAAATTTTCTACAATGTTAACTAACCAACTTACTATTTAGCCCGTCCGTGTTTTTTCTCACATAATACTTGGATTTTGTATTTAAAATCTTGTATTCGGCTGACGTATGAATGTGTATTTGAGTGGAAAGGATTCGGTCTCGAATCCTTCCGAAACGGCACGACTCTATGTCTAATTTATTTTGAATACATATTTGCTCGTAATGACCAGCTGTTTAGAGTCCCTATTAGGGGTGCCATCGGATCGGATACGGATCGGATATTACCTCTACCATATCCATATCCGCACCCAACCTTCGGATACGGATACGGATACGGATATTGACGGATGTGAAAAAATGATATCCGTATCCGCCAAAATCGGATATCAGATATAA
>JAVJIF010026514.1:0-43391 GCA_038442645.1 Agave tequilana
CGCCGCCGCCTCCTCGCCTGCGATGCTCTTTGCCACCGCCTCCTCTGTGTGAGCTCGCTTGCATCCACCAAACAACAAAGACGAAAGAAAGAAGAAGAAGAAGAGTAAAGAGTTCACAGCGGGTTTAAACACAAACCCGACTTGAACTCACTCTACAAAGAAGACAGATTTCGGGTTTAAGTTGTAAATCCGCTTCAGAAACCCGACCCACTGCTACAGTAGTGGGGGCCCAAAAGCTAGACAGACTCGCAATTGAATTGGGCTTGTTTTTCGGGCATAGCTTTCAATCCAGGCTTCGATTCAGACGATCTTGGTATCTTTACGATCGTGACGATGAGAGCTTCACACCTGTACCCACTACAGTTCTCTGAGATCCCTGTGATTCTCAATAGGTAATTTTCTTTACGGTCAATTTATTTGTGGGTTGATAATTATTCTCTATTATTTAATCAATTATATCTGCTGCCACAAATAGTGAGATTGTGAGAATTCTGTTACCCTGTATTTACTGATCATAATATTGATTGTACAATCTTCTGTTCTCATAATCGGTAATTGCATCAGTACATTGAGATTAGAATGGTACCTTTGTGACTGTGACATTTTATTAAAATCCATCTGTTTACATATAAATTTTAATTATTTTCCTATCCAAGATCGTTTTGTTGGTGAAACGTAGTGAAGTTTTGCTTTATCACTCATTTTTGATTCACACACGCATACACCGTTTCACATCACAACTCAAACCCAAGATCCACACCGGTGGATATGATGTACTATCCATAAACTATCTAGAAACAAAGATTTCTAAGTTTTTTCCAAAGGGATTAGAGAGCTTGGGATTCAAGTGCCTTCATATAATTCATCATTTGGTCAAACTTTAACTAGATTTCCTATATCTGCAATTTCAGCAAGTAGTAGCTCCTCTCAAAAACCTGTAACGGAATGTTAAAAACCTAGTGTTTATCCTGGACAGGTGCAGGAAGTATGTTTGACAACAACACTTGATCAGGAGGGCATTAAAAAGGCAGTACGGAGGGTATTAGGACACGTGCCATGAGCTTACCGTGATGTAAATTCATGTGTGTTCTTCGCTGTATAATATAATACTTCTTTTGGTTACTTGACAAGATGTGTCAATAGTTCAATTGAACTGTTTTACGATTTAATTTCTTGTGCACAGAGATATAGGAGAAAACAGGTTCAATATCAAATGTATATATGAGAATCCAGAGTGCAAAATCGGTGTAAACAATCTATTTCCGTTTAAAGCAAATTATTCTCAGGATTGGGAAATTGTGCTGTCAGCACTACATCATATTCATATTCTAGAGAAAACTTATGTGTTGTTACTTAATACCTTGTTTGTACAGGTTAAATTCATTTAAAAAATTGACAACTTAGCATTCAATTGAAAGATATAAGCCACAATTGCATGCATGTGAATGGTTCCTTCTATTCGATGGAAATAATAGGGTTTGCATCTTTTAATATCAATGAAACTTTACTTGTAAAAAAATAAGAAAAAGTAATCACGTACTTTGATTTTAGAAAAATACACAAGGATCATTCTATTTAAATGTTCAAAGCCAATCTTAAAGGCCAATAATGTAAGTCCCAAGAACCAGAAGTAAGTCCAAAAAGCAAAAAGTAAATAATACAAAGATACATTGAAATATATCAGTGAATCCATTAGTCTTTACTCCTCTTCAGTTCTTGGCTAGCCAGTTTTGGCGACCCGAATTCTGGATCGGAAATGACACTATGAACCGGGATATGTGAACTATATCAAAATTCCGAACTTTGGATGTGCAGATAAAAAAAAATATTTATGTTGGCTTAATTATGAGAGGGTAATCAATGATTAAATTATGTGATTGTTTGCATAGTATAAAATGTCCCAAAATCCTTAAATTCGTGACATCGAAAATTTCTACTTTGAGCAGAAAATTCAAAATTTGTGATTACCTCCTTTAGTTACATGGAAGCATTTCCTGGTTTGAATCCATATCTTTGGTAACAAAACAACTAAACCGTATCCAGATTTTCAGAATCTTATAATTCCTAAATCTAGAACGACTGAAAATATAATTCTAAGATAAAAAAATAATAATCTAAATACTCCTTTTTTGTATAAAATTTAGTTTCTTCTTCTTCTTCTTATTATTATTATTATTAGGTAACAACAACAGTTCGTCATCAAAGTCCTTGTCTCAATTCTTGGGTTGGATTACCATTACTATAACACTAGAAATTCAAAGATTCTTGTATTGGGAAACTGTTTATGCGTAACTGATTTCAGAGACTAAATAATCTGGAAATTCTTGAACCAGATCAATTTTTGACTTTACCTGATTGATAAATCTGAATTTCTAGTACCATCTTGTCTCACATTAGTTTGATTTATCCTGGGTCATAAATTTCAAATTCTTTGCTCAGAAGTAGGATTCGAGCCTATAAGTCACCTTGCATCCATTACAGAGATTTGTTATTTCTCTGATCATTGCTACCAGAGTAATGAATGGATTGACAATAATGGGTATAACTGACACAAGTGCAAGTGGCATTTAACAATCTTTAGTGCCTGACAGTGGTAATATGTTCTGAACTGGTGATGTGAAAAGCTTTAGACAGCTAGAACACAGTTTACATTCAGTTGCCCGAATTATCCTAACTTTGAGGGCAATTTCCAACCTTGCATCAAATGAATTGTAGCAGGGGAGGCTTATTGTAATTTCAAATTCATGCTTATAGTAGTAGAACATGCACTTTGGTTAGTTTACCATTTAGCCTAACATCACCTCTCTGCTTTTGGCTTGAGATGGACCCATGTACATGGGACCATATATCTTCTTACATGATAGTTGCAAGTTGCAACTGTGACAGAAAATCACTGATCTTATCTTTAGGTAAATTTCTTTGTTCTGAATGTATAAGATGGACAACTCCCATATTCTCCATTTTTTTTTACTGAGAAGGTTATAGTACAATGTTAATGGAGTTTGAACCCTAGACCACTTGCACAACCACAAGTGGCTCTACCATAGTGGTACAATGGCACTCACCCACCCTCTTCATTAGCAGGGCAAGAAAATACCTCTAATTGTGATAGCAGCATAACTTGAGCCTATACTTCTCCTGTCACAAGCACATTCACTTTGTCAGTGCTTTGAGTTCTCTTCTTTTTTAGAGTATTTTTTTTTTTTGTAAAATCTATAGACATGTGCGCGCGAAAATTTTATAAGTCATCAATCCGCCAGGCTATATTTATTACATATCTGGTGCTGGTCGGTTGAACCCATGCACCCAAGCTTAACCTAACAAATATGCTGGGCTAAGTTGAAGATTTGCATTTTTGATTGGAAAATCTCAACCCAAATTAAAAGATAATCTAGGGAATGTTTCTGCCTATATATTTTACATTAGTACATTTGGTTACAGTTGGTGAGATCACACCTCAGGCTAGGTTAGGTTAGAATTGAGAGTATAATATGTTGTGTTGGATTAAAGTAGATCTTCAACTCGACTCAAGACACCTGGTTTGCATCCTGGCACCGCAACTAGAAAGTGATGGGACTATAAGGATGATAGGATAATGGTCTACTGGATACTAGTGTTATGGGTACGCGGTTTTGAACAATAGGTATGTCAATAAATCTGTTAGTTCTTCCTCTTAACACATTTCTTCCTTATTTCCATCATCATCTGATCCCCCCCCCCCCCGGCCCCACACACACACACACACACACTCCTCTTCCTCTACACATACCATCACTTTCCCCTCTCTTCCTCACCATGGTATCCGTCTCTACTACCTTTTTTTCTCCCTTCGTACTCTTCCGCCTACTTCCTCAACCCATTTCCGACACGATTTTCCTCCCAGCCAATCTTGCCATCCATATCCCTTCAACCACTCATCTCTGTCTTCTCCTATGTGTTTATCCTTCACTTTTTTTCATCTTACTCGCTACTCGTCTTTAATCTCCACTCCTCTTTATAATACTCTTCATGAGAAAGAAGTTTTTTCCCCATGAATTTAATTGGTAAAATAAGTAGATATAACTAAATAATATGTTAATCTTACTATTGAAATTGTAGTCCTCTCTAAGACGTGACTGTTCATTGAACATAGGATACCATATTTTTCTTTTTAGTACTCATTTCACCTCCCTGTTCTTCGTTGAGCCCACTTTCCTTCTCCCAGAAAAAGTTCTGCTGATTTTACACCTTTAACACTAGCGCATTACAGTGTTTAGTACGTATCAAACTCCTTATATTAATTTGGTACTACTTTGATACATAAATGCGATTGATTATGTGGGTCCTGGTAACAAATCATGGAGATGGCAGCCACATGTTAGTTCTAGTAGTACCAAAGTAGCATCACATTCGTAGTCCAATAAGCATCTTCCAATGACTAGTCTAAGATAACTGAGACGATATATTTGTCACATGATGTCATGTGAATCTTCAAGTTTCGTAGTCGAGTGACACTTGAACTTACCATAAGGCATGGGCAAAATCAGTGTCATACTAGTGGGTTTTGCAATGGATGGATGATATGGTTGGGGGTCAAGGGTGTTTTTTTTGAAATTATTGTAGTTTTTTTCTTTTTCTTTTTCTCTCTTCTCTCTTTGTACGTGTGTAGTTTCTTCTGCTCCTCCTCCTCCCTCTCCCTCTGTGTGTGTGTGTGTGTATTTTTTTCTTTGTTTTGCCAGTTTGATATTCAAGTGAGCTACTAAGGTGGCAAAGGTCACTCCACCTTTTGCACAGGCCGCCAGCTGTGCAATTTGGAGGGGGTAAATTCTGATAGCAATGACTAAGGTTTTCTTAGGATTCTCAGTTGAAGTTTCTGTTCATTAGTTTGCGACTTGTTATGTTCCAGACTTGTACAAATAGTACCCATTTAGACATGCATGAATGCCCCCACTTTTATGTTGTACAAGCCAAACTGGCATTTGGTTGTGGACCACGTAGAGATCTATTTAAGAGACTTTGATCTACATGCATATGTAGAGGTACCCATCCAACTGGTCTACTGTTTGTATTAGAAGCATGCATAATCAAGTGGTCTAAGTTTGTTGTATGTAGTTGGCGTGGCATGCTCGATCAGTAGGACAACTTGGTCCATTGGAGAGGCCTATGTTTTTATAGTTGGCATGCTCGATCCCTAGGACAGCTTGGTCGATTGAGAGGTCTATGTTTGTTATAGTTTGGCATGTTCGATCTGTAGAACAGCTTGGTCGGTGAACTTCATGTCAACATTGATGTTAACGACGATCGAGACTCTGCTATTTGATCAATCATGTCTATAAAAACATGGGCAACAACACCAGGAGAAGGATGAGAGCCTCTTGGACCACAGTGATGTGTACAACAATGTGGAACACTGCTGATGGTAAAGGGGGAAGGGGTGAGATGAGGCCTATTTTTTCATGGCCCATTGTGTATCCTCTTCAAGGCATCTCATGCTGCACAAAACAAATGCACTTCTGGTAGTAGATTCAAACAAGCCAAGGTGGTGCACATGGGATCCTTGTTGAGGCTCCTATTGGGACCACTGCTCGTGCTCCCTTCCCCTCTTTTGAACACAAGTGCAGAGGGCTCAGGACCTCTCTCAATCAGTTAATTGAGTACAAGTTCAGCATTGCCTTTAATGCCAAGATTGGAATGTTTGTCTGGGTTTTACCCCTCTTAAACCCCCTTCAGAATAAACTAACTCGTATGGAGTTTTAGTAACAAGTGACTGGTGCTTCGAGTCAAAAGTCATCTTTCTCTTGCCATGCTTCAAACTTTTAGCTATCTGGAATTTGCATATGAGATTCTTGGGTTTGAAATGATTGAGATTCCTGAGCTGAAGAATGGGACTTGAGTAATTCTGATGGTGTGCATTTTTGAATCAAGAGCTTGGTTCCAGCAATAGCATAAGCTAAAGCTGAGAGTTAGTTTTGATTCTTTTGGAATATGGAGTACAGTTACATGGGGTGAATAATGGTGGACACTACAGGTGGTCCTAGTAACGGGTAACTTTGATTTGGAGCGGAGAGAAGACGGGGCTGGGTCAGAGAGGCTACTATTTTTTTCTTTTTCTTTTAATTTTTGAATAATATGACCCTGATAATATTATAAATAATATACTCCTATGCAAACAACACTTTAAAATGAGAATATTCGTACTAAGATAGGCGTAATCTCTATAAAAAAGAAGATGAGAGAGAACCGCCTACGATGGTTGGATCATGTGTGACGTAGAATTACAGATGTGCCAGTCCGACGAGTAGAGCGTATCAAATTAGGGTAAGTTAAAAGAGCGCAGAGGAGACCGAAAAAAACATGGATGGAGGTAATACGACAAGATATAGAAACTAAAGGTCTTAGTGAAGGCATATTGCTCGATAGGAATGAGTGGAGAAAGCTGATCCATGTGCCCGATCCGACGTAATTCTCTTTTGGTTCATGTAGCCTACCGCAAATACTTGGGACAAATGGCTTTGTTGTTGTTGTTGTTGTTGCAAACAACACTTTGAAAACCTGAAATATGACTGTTTATGAAAGAACAATGTTGATATGCGGTTAGTTCTCAACCCTGAATATTTTTGGTTGTGCTTTTTTCTATGTGATCAACTTGCACGTTTCTCATGCCATACACGGCTACACCGCAGAGAAATTGGCTAGGCACACAAGTTTACTAGGAGTAAAATGAATAGGTTCAGTGAGAAAGGGGTACATTGGCTTCGTCCAGGAAAAGGTAAAGGGATGAAACACAAACTGCTTGGCTCCTAATTATTCACACCCCTAAGCTGAACCAGTCCTATACTTTGTCGAAACATAGAAATTAGCGGTTCCAGGAAAAACATCTCTGAAAAGTACCAGAGGATTAGTTCAGGACCAGCCTTTATTTAGTTAAAAGTTCAACATTATTTACCCTTTGAATTCCCGTCTCTAGTATCAAGCATTCTCTAAGTTTTTTGATATGTTATTCAGAGCTTCAGGGATTCGCCTTTCGACACTTACTTGATGAAGCCACATCTGAAATTGGTTTTCTTCAGGTGGTTATTTAGGAAAATTGCATAATATTGGCTTAATGTTTCCCTAACTTTCAACCTGAAATACCTTTTACTTTTTTTTATTGTGTTTGTTTGAACATGCTAATGTTTCTTTTAGTTGTGTTATGCTATCTCTGTTACTGTTTGATATTGGAGTGTAATTTGAACATGCTGCAAAACATGCCTATGTGACGTGAGTACGATCTTTGATGGACACTTTTATTTTATTCTTATTCTCTGTTCTATACATGCATATATGTTTGTTCTTTTCTTTCTTCTGCAACTTGTTCGCTTCCTTTCTAAACCCTAGTTTCTTCCGTTTCTTCTTAAACCACCAAATCACTTTGTGGATTATGTTCTCCAAAATCCAAAGACCCATTCAGAAAATTCCAAACTGCTCTTGAAACACTTTAAATCCCACATTTTGAATTCTATTAAGTTCTTCATAGGTTTTGTTTTCTATACTCAATGTACAAATCAAATCCCAAAATTCATATCCATCCATTCTTCTATGTACAAATATTTTTAGAATGTAATCTATGCTCAAACCTTTAAACTGACCCCCACATTTAAAAAAACTATACCTGTCATCTTTTCCTTTCATTCCTTTTTAAGAATCTGATATCCTAATCATAACCCTAACTCTAACAACTTATTGAACAAACATTCGAATTAGAGGTGTAAACCTAAACAATACATAGGGCAATTCTACAAAACATGGTTCTTCTTGTCATATGACCACTTGAATTAAGAAAAAAGAAAAAGAAAACACTCAATCTGATGCAATTTAGACCCATAATGTATTTCTAGAAATATTGACCCTTTAGCGGCCGTGTAGATTTTAGCCACTATGTAAAGTTTTCCGGATAAATAGACATTTGAATTGCTAATGTTGTGATTTCAAGATAGGACTTTCTAAACTTTGGTGTTTCAATCCACTTTATATGATCACATGACGGTCCCATTTAGCAAGAGTACAAGTGTAGGAGTTATTAATTTTTAGAGAGAGAGTTAGCAAGAGTTGGGGACTTTCTTCTTCTTCTTCCTCTTTTCTTCTTTTTGTTGTGTGGATAGTGGGTTGTAGGAGTAGGAGAAATCAAATATGTTTGGGATTTGTGTGTGATTGTTGGGCACAAATAATTCTAGCTTGGTGTAGCCATGTAGGAGTCATTTTTTGCCCAACAAAGGTGGTTTTTGTGGGTGACTTCGAGTAACTCTCATATAATCCTTACACCCTAACCTAACTACAACATATTTTGAAGTCCTTGGCAAAAGTTAGCAACATTTAGCACCTAACTCTTGCCAACTCTTCTTTCGAAACAGGAACCTAGGCTAACAATGTATATCAAGCAATATTAAAACTTAACCGAGAGCAAATTGGGTATGGATGTTCTCACTCGAGACAACATTCAACATCACAACCTTTCACCACATGGGGTCGCAAGGGTCGACCTAGTGCAAGTTAAAATAAGTGGGGCTACCAAGAGATCCGCAATCATGCCAAGTATCGAGCATGCTTGCAAGCATTATCATCCAAGCATCTCCCTGGTCTCTAAATTGACTAGTTTGTGAGGCATAAGCATATCTATTATTGAACCCCAAGTTCTGAGACAAGTCAGCTGCGTGTAGACAAGAAATTTGGCTTGCCTCCCTCCCCCTCCCTCCCTCTCCTTAGATAGATAGATAGATGAAACAGGGGTTATTTTTGACCAGGAAACAGCTTTGTGGATGGAAAATTGTTTGTTGTTCCCTGATTGAAACTTTTCATGGGGCTCTACTGACATTAAGGGATTTGAGACCCCACTTTGTGATGGGTCTTTTTAATCGCAATCGACGAAAAATGTTCATCTGGACTTGGTCATTGTCATAATCACAGAACAGTTAACATGTTTCACTTTCAGATCACCTTCTTGTAACAGGGAAGCCAAAAAATTTTGGAGGTAAATTAAAGCACAAACATTTGAAATTTTGTTGGTGTGCAGTATTTGTTGCAAGAAATGGGTGCTAAGGTTTACTTTTCAACTTTGGTTTGCTTCACACAACATTTGCTGTATTTCTTGAATTACGATGTGAGAGTAGTAGCTGTTTTGATTTGCTTCATGCAGCATTTGAAGTTTTTGATTTGCTAGGTTTTCTTGCAAAAGAAATGCAATATTTGCTTGGTGTGTAGTATTTGTTGCAAGAAATTAGTACTCCCTTGACCCTTTTGCTTTGCTTTCCTGAGTTAAAATGTATGAGTTTTAACTATTCCCCTCGTGAGATTTGACATCGTAAATATCTGCATGCAATGAGGTTTCCAGTGGTGAAGGTGAAGCTCATCAGTAAAAAAAAAAAAAAAAGTTTTTTTTCCCCCGAAGGGGAGCGGAGATGGGGATGAAGTTAGAAAATTAGAATTACTGCCCCCTTTCTCCCCCTCTGTACAAAGAACATGGGCACTGGAGGAGCAGCTAGCAGCAGAGAACAGAAGGTCGGCACTAGATCCCATAACATGCCCAGACCTTTTGTTTTCTACTCTTGTTTTGTTTTCTACTCCTTGCTTTGTTTGCTCTCTCTCTCTCTCTCTCTCTCTCTCTCTCTACACACACACTAGCAGAGAGGAGGAGGAGGAGGAGGAGGAGGATAGACAGAGGCTAGCAGGGGATTATCTTTTATCTACAAACCAAAAGAGAAGCCATGAACTTTGAGAAAAATCAAACTCTTGTAAAATAGGGAACAAAATCACACCAAAACTCTCTCATTTTAAACACATAAGATCCAGACCATATATATATATATGATATAGGATGGACTAATCACACAAGCTAGGCTGCTGCTTCTCCCCTAACCCCTCCCACAGCATCACCTGTGACACACACAACGGTAGCGGTACGCGCTGTTGACAGGGTCATTGCCGTCCACGGGGACCTGCTCGGCTCTGCACTTGAATCTGCACCCTCTGCACTCATTGTAGGTGCAAGTTGGAGCGATGGACCCGATCATCAACCTCCTTGCATTCTTCTCCTTCCATCTCCAAAGCCCTTCTTCTCCCTTCCAACCCTAGCACATTGGACACATATATATAGCTCAAACCCTAAAGAGATGGTATATGTATACTTTTGTAGGTTACCTTTGTTTGCAAATTTGGGTCAAAATGGTGAAGGGCAAGTGTAACTTTTGTACCTATACCTGCAAAAATGGCAAGTGAACAAAACTATATGTTAGTGAAATATTTAGTATAAGAAAGAATAAAACAAGATATTAGTGGAGAGGAGAAGAAAGAGGGGACCTTGGCTTGGGAGAGCAGAGAGGAGAACAGAGAAGAGGAGGAGGAAGAAGAAGAGAGTGGGTTTTTTGAAGGCCATGGTGTTTGGACAGGAAATGAGAGGTGGTGTTGTGTGGAAAGAAACAAGGAAAATATAAAGGAAGAGGGGAGAGCGTTGGAATTGGGCCCAATGGAGATTAGCCTGGCCTTTAGCTACTACTGATACTTCTTCCCTTGGTTCATTCTGGACTTGCCTCTAATTACCAGAATGCCCTTCAATTATTTATCACCAATATTATTGTCTGTTTATATTTGGATGTGGCATTTAAAAAAAACTGGAAGATGTTGTAGCAACTGTTTCTTTTTACCCAACTGTCAGTTGTGCATTCCAAATGAAATCTTGTGCTGACTGTAGGGTGTTTGCGGGTTGGGTAAGGCGGGTTTTGAGGATATCCTAAAACCCGACCCTGAACTTTCGGGCGGGTTTTTTGAATGGTTTGAAACCCGTAGCTCGTGTTTAGGGTTTTGACTACAGATGGATAGATCAGACTGTTTGATGGGAGCCCCCTTGTGTGCATGCATGCAAGAGGGTCAGCAAGCGTGTGTGTGTAGATTTCTGTCTACCCTCCTCTCTCATTGATTTTATTAGAAGCGAACAAAATGGCCGCTGTGGCTTTCATGGTTCCATTTAAGGTGGGAGTGTGGCCCTCAGCGTCTCTCTGTTGAAACTATTTCGCAAAATTATTGCACAGCTTTGCTTCGGTTTGTGCTCTCTTCTCTATTATTGGTTCTGCGCGTACTGTTTGAAGGTGCCTTCTGCTGAGGCAACACCCTACAGCGATGTCTGCTGATGGGGAATGTGCATGACAAGAATTTAATGACAAACTGGGTACGCGAAACTGTGAAAGATTCGACTAACATTTTCTTTTCTTCTCTCTTAGATGTTCATGGTTGTGAATTCGGTCTTGGGAACGAAACAGTTCGTGTTTGGATGGATATTTTGCTCGGAGCACCCTTTTGTTCAGTTAATGAGACATGAAATCAAGCTCAAAATGTTGACAAGATGAACTCAACCTTTCAACTGAAAATGTAAACAAACTGAACTCGAGATTGGCCCTTTTAATAGAGTTGTAATAGAGTCAACATAAGTTTTCATAGAGTCAAACTGCAATTGCAGTTGACGACTGTTTAGATAATAAACAAAACGAAAGGATGAATGATGGGGAGCATGGCCCTCAAGGTGATACAGGAATTTTTATTTGGGTTGAGGGAGATGGTTATAAAGTTATTATTATTATTATTATTATATACTAGAGAGAGAGAGAGAGAGAGAGAGAGAGAGAGAGAGAGAGAGAGAGAGAGAGAGAGAGAGCTTTGGTTTTTTAGGTAAGCTTTTGATGAATGCAAGTTGAAATGCTATAGTCTCTTCTGCCCAGAATCTGCAAGCCAAAGAAGCCCATGCTAATTATTACATATCAGCTACATTTCTCTGTTTCTTTGTTTTTTGTCATCATTGATTTCTGCACAAATCTCTCCTGCATGAATTTGGTATCTGGCTTTTTCTTCAAAAGAAAAATTTTAAAATTTCAGAATTCATCTTCGGTGCATTCTTTATCTAAAGAGTGAAATGAGAATTTCAGAAGTTCTTTGCACTGGACTGGGCAACAACTTACTTTGAGATGGTAGAGTATTGTTATGATTATTGTATGCCTATTTTCTTATAGGTTTTTTTTTATAGCAAAAATCTTAACCTGATTTTGACATGAGACCTTTCGTAAGCATGTCTCATCTATTTGAGGGCTTGTTTATTAGTTAGGAAGAGTCTTTAAGTAACTTCAAAGGTTCATGTCATTTGTAAAGATAAAAAATCGACCACCCAAAAAGCAATATCGATGAGATAATAAGATCAATAACAATTACAAACTATCTCGATGTTTTGATATATTTTAGACTGACCACAAAGAAATGTAATATGACATCTGTATAATCTCATTATAATGGCTACCGCAGGTCCAATCTGTGCTTTACTGGATCAAATTTGAGCCAGTGCCCATCTATGACTCACAAAAGATGCATTTAGTTATACAACTTAAAGTTTCTACTTCAGCCCTCGGTTCATGACCTCTATTAGTTATTCGACATATGAAAAAACACAACATAAGAAAAAAATAAGTATATAATATGATTTGAGCATTTCATATAATACATATGCTACCACTTTTCTTGTTGGCTGTTTGGCTTTAATGTTAAGTTTATTTATATGTAGTTTTCAGGAGTTAAAATGATGTAATTTCAAAAAACCTATCCATTGTTTTGTTTTGCTATTTGTAGTGGTCAAATTTGACCCGCACCAGGATGATGACTATGTTGGAACTATCGAGGGGTTCCCCCAAAACATCTACGACTCTCAAAGTCCATCCCGAAGTCTCCACCACATCCGGCCTTCCCAGAGTTGCCCGCCATCCCGAAGACATTTCCGATCCAGAGCCACATTCCACCATTCTGACGCTTTTACCACTTTGAAGTTCTCAAGGGTCTTCTCCACTCCGAGACTTTCTCTTTTTCAAAGGTTTCAGGTAGAACCTGAAGCTCCAATAACAGATCATTTTTTATCTTTGTCGACAGTTATGCAGCTCCATTCTCCCTCATGTTCATAATGTGTAACACTCCCATCAGTGCAGACAGTTATGTACAGTGGCAGATTTTCTGGCATACAATCTCAACCAACCAGCTCCGATGATCACGATTATTACAACAAATTTAGCACGTGCATATCGTGCAGTTACAACAATCGATCAATTTCACCTTACGCTAGCATCCATGTCAGGTATATATTATCATTTTTCTTGAAGGAGAAGGAGGTCGCATTCCTAATCCTGGGGGCATACACACCCACTACATTGATAGTTTTCCTATGTCAGTCTACCATTATACACAGGCAGTTTTTCTCTGTCAGTCCACCATTACACACTGAAAGTTTTTCTGTTTCAATCCACCATTACACACTAGCAGGTTTCTTGTGCTTGTCCACCTGTACACTAGCAGTTTCCCTGTGCTAGTCCACCAAAATACACCAACAGTTTTTCTCTGCTCGGTCTCCCACCTTTTTACTTATTGATTCTTATACCCGAGAGTCTTAAGCCAACGCCACCCGGTGATCCTAATCTGAAAGATGTCTCTTCTTTGTGTGCTATGACAGATCTGATTAGGAGCGTTTAGTCGCTTACGGTGAAGATTCTTTTACCGCAAACTGATGAGATTTATTCTACCACAAACTGGTACTTTCATTGAGATCTTGAGTTTACACTCGAAGTCTCATTCCCTTCTAACTAAAATTTCCTTAACCTCTCCCCTAGCGTCGATAGCCCCAAGAAGCAAACGATCGTCCACAATGATGCCCTTTTCAAAAGTGGAACCAACACCAATACTAGAGGCACGGTCCCCCCTACACCGCCAATCGGGAGCATGCTATAGATGATGTCGACTCCTCCTTGTATTAAAAGGTAGCCACTAGTGTCCAACCACCGCTATTTGATGGCAAGATCCTTCAAATGCTCACCGACATGAAAGAGCAGATGAAGGAGCAGCAGCCTGGTCAGATCATGATCAGGAGTAGGTGACTCTCGACCGCGAGAATGTCACTCACGAATAAGAGGTGTTGAAACAACTTAACAGCCAACTCTAGACACAGATCATTGCTCTTCAAAGGACCCAGGAGCAGATACAGCCTGTGGACGGAGATGGAAAGATGCAGGACAATGGGTACATTATGAATATGAGGCGGCAACTCCGACAACGAAGTTGACTCGCCTTGTTACCAAACAGGGGTTCAGCGATGCCAAACTCAAAGAAGGGTCGAGGAGTTCCTGACATCAGAACTCTCGATGAACTGGTCCAAAAGCGGATCCAAGAGGCGAAGCTGCAGTTCTCTAGCGGACCAATACCGACACCTGCCAAAGTCTGCGACTCCCCTCTCTCTGAAGATAGAGTTCGAGTTCCTAAAATAGTTCATAGCTCTGACCCATGCCAGCAATCAGAATCGAGGGCAACCCGCGTTAAAGAAGTAGGCCTTCCCGATTCTCTCTCTGAATCCACTCTGAGCCTTCAGAGCGGAACAATAATTCACCTCACTGAGACTCCCCATCAACAATATCTTCAGTGCCATCAACGACCAACCATGGTAAGGTGCTCGAAGCCGACCCAACACACCGATGTATTATTTGGAGCAAAAGATTACAGTTCTTATAACGACAATAAGGGATATAAGACCACCCACTGCAGAAGCTTCTGGTAATATAGGAACTTGTTCGCCAAGACTTCCTCAAAGAGTACATTCTTATCCCCAAGGCGGCCTCCGGTGCATGACAGCCAAGCGCTTCACCTCCTGCTCAATTGCAACATATAACCACCTAGTATAAGGTGATTGAATGATCCTGTACCTCCGATGAAGACAGGGAAGTAATTCCTCCGATAACACCCCCTGTATTTCAATTAAATTTCATATATTATTTCTTAAATTATCGAATAAGATTAAATTTTTGCTACTAACCATTTCAACATACCACGCTGATGGGAGTGTCTCCCCGATACATGTACGTTATGTTGTGGGAGTGTCCCCCACTCGGAGATGGCAACACAAGCACCAGCCTATGGGCTCCCTCTCAATTAGCCTGCGGGTAGTCAAAATCCTCTGTTGTGGGAGCTGCTCGGAGTCCCTTCCCCACTGATGAGAGTGTTCCCCTTCAGAATCTTTGATGCTTGTATGTTCCGTTGTGGGAGTGTCTCCTACTCGGAGACTGCAACGCGAACACCAGCTTACGGGCTCCCTCTTGATTAGCCTACGAGCATTCAAAATCCTCCATTATGAGAGTGTCCCCTGCTCAAGTCCCTGCGTTGCTGATGGGGATGTCCCCCATCAGAATCCCTGACGCTTGTACGTCTCATTGTGAGAGTGTCCTTCACTTGGAGACGACAACGCAAGCACCAACCTACATGCTCCCTCTCGATTAGCCTATGTCCAGTCGAAACTCTCTGCTGTAGGAGTGTTACCCACTTGGAGTCCAAAGATTGCAGGTACCGTTGATGGGATTACACCCACTCAAAAATAATAATGCAAACCCACCTACACTCTGTTGCCAATCAATAATACCAGAGATAGAGATCAACGCTCTGAAGAGACATGATCATATCAATTCCAAAAGCTTATGGTAAAAACAAACCAGGAAAGATCTAATCATAATCATTTCCGTTCTAAAAGTTATTTCCATTTCAAAGATATTCTGAATATCATTCCATTAAATTTATTTGGTTAAACTAACAAGTGTAGTGCAAAAAATCTTTTAATATCTTTGTGTTCACAGTTTTGAAAAGAAATACAGCAGATCTGAATCACTACGCACCAATCCATCCACTAGTCTCACCTCGAAGTCACAGGGGAAAATCTACTGGAAGACATCGCCTCTTTGTTCACGTCACCACCCGAAGGCCCTGGCATCATGAAGAGAAGATTGGGAGGCTAAGGAAAGATGGGTCGGAAAGAATGTGTCAACTTGGAACACATTCTCCCTTTTCGCTCCCCTATGACTCCAAGGCAGCCAAAGCACGGCCGCCATCCTCCTCGCGTTGCGAGAAGGACGAGAACAACCCCAGGAAACCCTGTGAGAGCGAGGCAGTAACCCTTGGGAGACTGAAGCCTACAAGACATGCAAGATGGCGATGAAATCACATCCGCACTTTGGAGCCGCCTAGGAGGAGTACCACTACTGAATGTAGAGATTCCAGGCCACTAGGGGGAAGCCAATGCCCCTTGGTTTGGGCAAATAAAAGGCATATCTGTCCATCAACACATCCCCTCCGGCGGAGGCACCCTGTCACGGCGACAAATGCACCGTAACAGCCTCTTCACGGTAACTAATGCGATACATCAATCAGACTTCCTAAAAGAGAGAGCTTGTTCATCGTTTCCCTATCCTCCTCCCTCTCCTTTTCCTTCCTTCATCCGATGAAGAGAAAAGGAGAGAGCACGACGACCTGGTAAGAAAAGAAAAGTTAAGGTTTGAAGCAAGGGTTTTGAAGAAGACAGCGAAGATGATTTTCTCTCACAGGTCTCTCCCTATTTATAGATGGACAAGAAGCCACACTTCTTTTAATTCAAACTACTGATCCCTGAAAAGTCGGCCAACATCCCGAGATTTTCGGTCAACAGTAAAGGTAGAAGATCAACTGTCGTAGCTAAATCATAAAACCCTACAATCCTAGTCATAATGATGCTAGAATTCGAAGAGGCGTAGGGTGCGACTTTTGAGGGATCCAGCCGAGCGATGTGACAATTGACAATCAGCTGTACAATCTCAAATTAATTCTAGAAGATCCAAAGAGATTCATCGTATGCTCCTCTGTCCGCAAGCGCCAAAGTAAGCTTAAGGCATTGAGAGTCCCTCCGATCCACTTCTCTCCCTGACTTCCCTTCGTAGGCTCCGACAAGTGGGAAAGCGGGAAGAATATATAGTGGTCAAAATTTGACCTGCACCAGGATGATGACACGTATCCGAACTACCAAGAGGTTCCCTCGAGACATCCACGACTCTTAGAGTCCAACCTGAAGTTTCTGCCTCATCTGGCCTTCTCGGAGCTGCTCGCCATCCATTAGACATTTTCAATCTGGTGTCGCATTCTACCATTCCGAGGAGTTTACCGCTCCGAGGTCTTTATCACTCCGAAGACCTCACCTCTTCAGGGTCTTCTTTATTCTGAGGCCCTCTCCGTTCTGAAGGCTTCAACTCCGAACTTGGAACTTCAATATCAGACATTCTTGATCTCCGCTGATAGTTATGCAGCTCCATCCCCCCCCCCCACACACACATATTCTTAACATGTAATGCCTCCATTAGTGCGGGCTGTTATGGACATTAGCAAAATTCCGGTATATAATCCCAACTAACCAGCGCTAGTGTGAAAAACACCTAGAGGGGGGGTGAATAGGTGTAAGTGCTAATCTAAGAAACTTAATGCAAACTAAGTGCGCTAAATGCGGAAGCTAATGCAAATCTTGCAACACACTTAATACAATCCACCAAGTGTAGCCGAATTCCCCTTGCGAGGCTCTGGACTAACTCCTCTTGATTCCCCTAGATATGGGTTGAGGCGCTATGTGAAGCTCTTGTTGGATGAGTATAAGTGATGCACACACACAAGCAAGCCAAGCATATAATAGATATGACAATAAGAGATGCAAGGCACAACACAAGCAATATATGATATGGCAATATGAATTATGCACAACACAAGCAAATATGGTATGATATGAAGTATGATGCTTTGCACAAAGTAAATGAGAGAGAGTTAGAGAGACAATGGGAGCAATCGCAAACAACGAGATTTGTTTCGAGGTTCGAGCACCTTGCTCTACATCCCCGCCTACACCACCGTGTAGGATTTCCACTATCTCAACTCCCACCGAGGGAACCTCTACCGAAGAGGATTTCTTACAACTCTAGGAGTACCTAACTCCTCTCTCAATACAACCTCCACCGAGGCCAACAACAAACAACAACAACAACAACCACCTCTACCGAAGAGGTTTACAACCAAACTCAATCACCTCTACCGAAGAGGGATCCAAACCAACAACCCAATACAACAATCTCCACCTCTACCAAAGAGGGAGCAACTCAAGAAATCAAGGGTTTACAACAAGTGGTATATTTCAACCACAAACCTCTTTCCTTTTTCTTTCTTTTCCACAAAACAAAGATCCTAATAGTTTAGGATAGAAGATAGCTCAAGTGTGGAAAACTAGGTGTTTGGAAAACTAGCAACAAAGAAAATCACTTGGGAAAATCCTTCCAAAAGATATAGAATGAAAACCAAGACAAATCTCCCAAAATATTCTTTTCTTTGATTTTTCCAAAAACCTAAAACAATAAAGATTGAAGAATTAAAGCCCCAAACACTTTTGAAAACTTGTTTTAAAACCTCTAGAAACCAGAAATTTTTCTCCTTAAAAAACTTGGCCAAAATCCCCAAAGAGATGGAGTTTATATAGGCCAAACAAAAACTAGCCGTTAGAGCTGAGCTGGCAGCTCTGACAGGCGTCGGTCGACCGGCCCGGTCGACCGCCAACGGTCAGAAAAGTGACCGTTGGGCACTAGCGGTCGACTGGCCCGGTCGACCGAAACATCCTGAGAGTTGAACTCTCAACTCGGTCGACCGGTCCGGTCGACCGACTACAATGTGTAGCCAGCGTGCACGTCTGTGCACATCGGTCGACCGACCCGGTCGACCGGCCACATGGTGCGGTCGACCGGTCCGGTCGACCGAACTGGCCTGGCAGGCACAGTGCAGATCTGCACAGATACGGGATTTGAAAATAGGTCTTTTCACTCAATAAAAATCCCATAAATTCACAGTAAATCTAAAAAATAGTTTTAATCACAATAAAAACTATTTTTCTAAAAACATGTCTTTCTAAAACTTGTTTTATCATTTTACTTTGATAACCAAACTTGTGATAAAAATTTCAAGACATATATCAATCATATCAATTCATTTTTGTGTCTTGCCAATTTTATCATAAACAAAACTTGTATTTTTATCAAACTTTGATTTTTCCAAAACATGAATAGAAACGTCAAAATAAGTTTGTCTATAAGTTAAGCATGTATGTATAAATAGAAAACATCTACTATACATATAAATCATGAAAACTTGTTTTGATCAAACTATTCATGAAAACCAAATATCAAAACATAAAACGTGTGTGTTTGTGCACTTGAGCATATCAACTATACTAAGCTTTACAAATGGATCTAAAACTCATAATCTAAACTAGGATACCTAAGTCTTCTTGACGATCTTCATCTCCAAGTAGACTCGGTCCAAACCTCCGTGATTCTTCAAGTGCAAAGGTATGATCTTTAAGCTTTGGCACCGGAATCACCATGATAAGCTTCTAATCATCTTGTTGAAGCTAATCATCAACTAATATCCTGTTAATGATCTGAAACTTAGAAACACAAGAATATTAGTAAACATAACTACATGAGTGTTGATCATCATCAAAACTAGAGTGGAAGGCCATTGGGCCAACAATCTCCCCCTTTTTGATGATGACAAAACTCATGGAGTTATATATGCATGGATTAAAGTTAAGCTTTAAAGAAGCTCCCCCTTAACTCATGCATAGGGATAAACAATAAATATATGCAATGAATATTAAACATGAAACATGCATATGCATAAACAATAAATGGTTCTAGATATCAAATGGAATATTCAAAACAAAATAAGCTCTAGATACCAATTACAAAGCAAACTCTATATATCAATTAAACTTAATATTCTTGAGATTAAAACATAATATATGCATATAAAACATAAGCATGCATATAAAACTCAAATACTTCTCCCCCTTTTTGTCAATCATCAACAAAGGGGTAAACAATCAAAACCATAGATAAAATGAGGGGTAAAAATCTTTCTCCCCCTTTTTGTCAATCAAAACAATACAAACAATGTTCTCCCCTTTTTGTCTAAAACAAAAACAAAGTCAATAAGGGGTGACTTAAAAACATGATATCAATTGAAAATATGTCAATGAAGCATCTTGATACCAAAAGAAAATAAGTAAGGATAATAAGTGTTATATGCTATATACATTCATGAAGAGGAAGACGCTAAGTTAGCTTCCCTACACATATGCATTACATGAAGGAGGGAAGTTAAGCCCTAATTCACATAACACACATTATGTAATGAATAAGAGGAGATGTGAAGCTCCTCCTACACACGTATATCATATAAAGAAGAGTTGTCAAGCTCCTCAATTTATAATATACTCAACATGAATCTATATGTAAGAGAGATGTTAAGCTCTCCTTGCATATAGGAAATACAAATCAAAACTTTGAATATTTTCTTTAAACAACATTTTGAGATACCAATTGTAATTAAACATAACAAATTACCAATTGTAAAACAACATAACAAATTTTGAATGTCTAAACACAAATTTTGATACCAATTGTAAGAATATATTTCATTTTGAAAATATATAAACAAATTTGATGTTGATATCATATGTTCAAAATAACAACTTTTAATCATAAAGAGTGGGAGTACAAATACCAATTGAAGTACAAAATCAAATTTTCTCCCCCTTTATGAAAAACAAACTAAAGACATGCATAGTCTTGATAACAATTTAAAAGTAGTCAATTTAAACAAAATTGAAACTCAAGCACTAGGATAAACACAAACATATATATGTATGAAAGATAGATACCAATAGAAATTGATATACTTGGAATTTAAAGCATACATACATACAAAACATATATGAGTATACAAGAAGATCAAAATGATACCAATTGAAAGAGTTCAATGATACCAATTGACATAACAATAAGTTCAAGTGTATACATCATATTATCTACCACCCAATCATAATTCAAGTTTTAAAGATTTTCAATTTAGGGCATACATGAACATGATCTCCCATCCTACCGCCCTTTGAAGGTAGGGGTTTTCAAAAATAGATTTGAAAATTATAGCTTAGTTTGAAAATCACTACCAAATTGAAGAACATCGCAACTAGTTAAATGGAAAACTTGTTAACTAGCACGAAATCCTTCAAGTAAGGAATAAAACAAAATGAAATTCACATGATAATCATCACTCTAACCAATAAAGCATAACTCATGAGAAACAAAACATGAGCAATAGATATGAGTGTACAAATAATATGTGAAGATCATAATCATGAAAAATATTTCATTAAGCTCAATTATTCCTTAAAATATAATTCCATCAAAAACATGAAAAATCATATAAAACTCCTTATTTAATCTTCAAGGCATATGTATGTCTAATACAAGCTAAAATATACATACATATCCAAAACTCAACGAGTCCACTAAATGAATATTCATGAAGGCACGTGGCTCAAAAAAGATGTATATGTATAAGATTAGTTTGAACTAGATGGACATATACATGAGGTTAAACATAAATACATGAAACATGAAAAACTAAATTTTCATCACAACAAATTTCATTTCAAGGTATATGTATGAATTGTCAAACATGAAGTATACATACACATCCCTAAACACAATTGAGTCCAAATATAGATTTGCATGAAAGGCAAATGACTCAAGGGGTATACATGTATATCTTAAAGTTTGGCAATACAAACATATACATGAAGTGAAACACACAATCATAAAACAAATTCAAAAATGGAATACAAGTTTGAAATGTATGAATCATCAAAACTAGACTATACTAGCACATCTAATGGGTTCAAATAAGCAATCAAGCCCAAACATATATAGATTTATTTGTGGCCCACTATATGTACAAGTATAATTCCTAGTCTTAATGAAAACTAACATCTAAACATATATTCAAAACATGAAGCATCAAAACAAAATAAATCATCATGATAAAACTAAAACATGATTATTATGTAAATTCACATGTATTAGATTCATGATGTACATTATAGCTAAACAACGGTGAGAACACTAAATGTGAATCAAATAAGCATGTGTGTCTCAAATACTATACATGTATGTCAAGGATCTAATAAACATGGAATGAACATACTAATCCATAGACAATGAAACATGCTATAAAACATCAAAACATGCTATAAGCAATGAAATGGAAAGCATGTAAACAATAAATGGGAGTAAAGGATTGTTACCAAAACCGAAGAAGCAACTCTCCTTGTCTCCAAAACATGGTGGTCCTCTCCACCAAACCTTCCCTTGAAAGTGATGCATCCATTTGATTTCCTTTAAGTCCGGAACACATCCACTCCAAGGTGTCATCACTCTCACGTCATGTGAGAGCCCACACCTACATCAAAAATAATAGGAGGGGTGGTCTTTGGTACCCATACTCTTTTGGGTCCATGGGGGTTAGTCCCTTCTCTAACCCAAACAAATTTCTTTGCTAAATTTGAAACATGTAAACGATCATAGCAAAATTTAGCAAGATGGCCTTTTCGACCACAATGTGTACATGTGTACACATGAGCATACATGGTGTGATGGTGTTCGTGAGGAGCATGTGTATGCCGTGGAGGGTGTGCATGCATAAAGGATGGAACTTGTTTCTTTCGAACCAAGGTTTCCAACCGTGAGTGGTTCAGGGCACATTGGCTCATAGTGGAGCCCAAACAATCTACCTTCTTCTTAAGCATGGATATATCATTATTAATCTTAGAAGAGAGGTACATGCATTAGGTAGACTAGATGAAGAAGTTACACTAGCATGGCAAACATGTGCATCAATTTATTTTGCAAAACAATACTCTTATCTAAACAAACATTCAACTCATTTGAAATAGAAATGATTTTGTTTTTCAAAGCAACATTCTCTTTTAAAACAAAATCAACTTTAGAAGACAAAATTCACTTTTCTTCAAAAGAGTTCACAATCATTTTTAGATTTTAAAACTTTATTTTCCTTAAGTGCAAGTTCTAATTGAGATCTCAATGAATCCCTTTCATTATAGACCTCAACCTTCTCTTGCAAAACAATATCAAGTCTAGAATGTAAACTCTTATTTCTTTTTCAATAACTAGACTTTTCTTTTTCAACAAGTTATATTTTTCTATTAGTTTTTCACAAACAATAGAAAGTTCTTCATTTAAGACATGGGGATCAATATGATCATTGAAGAACTAGCATCATCATCACTATCTAATGGAGTTTCCGAGTGTACCTCAAGGGAGTCATTCCCTTGGACCATGAAGCATTAAGAGTTGGATTCTCCACTAGATTCCTCTTCTTGGATTTGCAATTGAAGCTTGGAGGTGTTGGTGGTTATTGTCAACTTGTTCCACACTGCAAAAGCGGAATCAAGATTAGAAACAAGTAAAAGATATTCTTTTGGTAAAGTGCTTCTAATGGCCTCTAGGGCTTGTGCATTGGCCCCTATATGATTACCATCACCAAGATAACATCTCTTGGTGGCGGCAAGGAAGACATGCAAACCCAGGGTCTTTAGGTACATGGACATCCTATACTTCCAAACATCAACGTTGGAAGGGTCAAAGCTAGGAGGGGTCATGAAGTCCATGGTAAACTATATATGAATGTGCAAATAAACAAATGTAAATGAGATTAGCAAGCAAATGGATCACTCCTAGGATGTTAAGCCTAAGTATCAGGAGCACTAGCTCTGATACCAATTGAAAAACACCTAGAGGGGGGGTGAATAGGTGTAAGTGCTAATCTAAGAAACTTAATGCAAACTAAGTGCGCTAAATGCGGAAGCTAATGCAAATCTTGCAACACACTTAATACAATCCACCAAGTGTAGCCGAATTCCCTTGCGAGGCTCTGGACTAACTCCTCTTGATTCCCCTAGATATGGGTTGAGGCGTTATGTGAAGCTCTTGTTGGATGAGTATAAGTGATGCACACACACAAGCAAGCCAAGCATATAATAGATATGACAATAAGAGATGCAAGGCACAACACAAGCAATATATGATATGGCAATATGAATTATGCACAACACAAGCAAATATGGTATGATATGAAGTATGATGCTTTGCACAAAGTAAATGAGAGAGAGTTAGAGAGACAATGGGAGCAATCGCAAACAACGAGATTTGTTTCGAGGTTCGAGCACCTTGCTCTACATCCCCGCCTACACCACCGTGTAGGATTTCCACTATCTCAACTCCCACCGAGGGAACCTCTACCGAAGAGGATTTCTTACAACTCTAGGAGTACCTAACTCCTCTCTCAATACAACCTCCACCGAGGCCAACAACAAACAACAAAACAACAACCACCTCTACCGAAGAGGTTTACAACCAAACTCAATCACCTCTACCGAAGAGGGATCCAAACCAACAACCCAATACAACAATCTCCACCTCTACCAAAGAGGGAGCAACTCAAGAAATCAAGGGTTTACAACAAGTGGTATATTTCAACCACAAACCTCTTTCCTTTTTCTTTCTTTTTCCACAAAACAAAGATCCTAATAGTTTATGATAGAAGATAGCTCAAGTGTGGAAAACTAGGTGTTTGGAAAACTAGCAACAAAGAAAATCACTTGGGAAAATCCTTCCAAAAGATATAGAATGAAAACCAGACAAATCTCCCAAAATATTCTTTTCTTTGATTTTTCCAAAAACCTAAAACAATAAAGATTGAAGAATTAAAGCCCCAAACACTTTTGAAAACTTGTTTTAAAACCTCTAGAAACCAGAAATTTTTCTCCTTAAAAAACTTGGCCAAAATCCCCAAAGAGATGGAGTTTATATAGGCCAAACAGAAAACTAGCCGTTAGAGCTGAGCTGGCAGCTCTGACAGGCGTCGGTCGACCGGCCCGGTCAACCGCCAACGGTCAGAAAAGTGACCGTTGGGCACTAGCGGTCGACCGGCCCGGTCGACCGAAACATCCTGAGAGTTGAACTCTCAACTCGGTCGACCGGTCCGGTCGACCGACTACAATGTGTAGCCAGCGTGCACGTCTGTGCACATCGGTCGACCGACCGGTCGACCGGCCACATGGTGCGGTCGACCGGTCCGGTCGACCGAACTGGCTGGCAGGCACAGTGCAGATCTGCACAGATACGGGATTTGAAAATAGGTCTTTTCACTCAATAAAAATCCCATAAATTCACAGTAAATCTAAAAAATAGTTTTAATCACAATAAAAACTATTTTTCTAAAAACATGTCTTTCTAAAACTTGTTTTATCATTTACTTTGATAACCAAACTTGTGATAAAAATTTCAAGACATATATCAATCATATCAATTCATTTTTGTGTCTTGCCAATTTTATCATAAACAAAACTTGTATTTTTATCAAACTTTGATTTTTCCAAAACATGAATAGAAACGTCAAAATAAGTTTGTCTATAAGTTAAGCATGTATGTATAAATAGAAAACATCTACTATACATATAAATCATGAAAACTTGTTTTGATCAAACTATTCATGAAAACAAATATCAAAACATAAAACGTGTGTGTTTGTGCACTTGAGCATATCAACTATACTAAGCTTTACAAATGGATCTAAAACTCATAATCTAAATTAGGATACCTAAGTCTTCTTGACGATCTTCATCTCCAAGTAGACTCGGTCCAAACCTCCGTGATTCTCCAAGTGCAAAGGTATGATCTTTAAGCTTTGGCACCGGAATCACCATGATAAGCTTCTAATCATCTTGTTGAAGCTAATCATCAACTAATATCCTGTTAATGATCTGAAACTTAGAAACACAAGAATATTAGTAAACATAACTACATGAGTGTTGATCATCATCAAAACTAGAGTGGAAGGCCATTGGGCCAACATAGTGATCACAGTTGCTAAAACAAATACAACACGTATAATCCATCAATTATGCCTCCACGTCAGCATCCATGTCAACTATATACCATCCTTCTTCTCCAAGGAGAAGGAGGTCGCATCCCTAATCCTGAGAGTACACACTCACTACACTGGATGTTTTCTTATGCCAGTCCACCATTACACACTGACAATTTTTTGTGCCAGTCCTCTATTACACACTGAAAGTTTTTCTTTTCTAGTTCACCATTACACACTAGCAATTTTTCTGTGCTAGTCTACCTGTACGCTAGCAGTTTTCCTGTGCTAATCATCAAAAACATCGCTATTTTTCCTCTGCTCGGTCATCTCACCTTTTCACATACTGATTATCACGCCCGAAGGTCTTAGGCTGACTCCACACCAGTGCTCCTAACTTAAAAGATATCTTTTCTCTATGTGCTCTGACAGGTCTGGTCGGGAGCGTTCAGTTACTTGTGGCGGAGATTCATCAACCACAAACTGGTGAGATTTTTTCCACCACACTATTTTTCATAGTTTTGTAAACTACAATTAGTTACCTCTAAAAGTTGGTTTTAAATGCAGTATTTGCAAAATATAGTTTGTAAATCTCTAATTACAACTTAAGATAAACTACACTTTATAACTGACTGAGTTAAACCTCCATGGTCTTTTCAGCCTCTGGTCTTTCTTCATTAAATGTCTGTGTGGATGTTTTCTGAAGTGGGTGCATGTAGAATATCTACTAATTTGCTCAACAGCTAAAAATATTTGTGGGGGCTACAGTTGTGATTATACAATTCTTACGACGCTATACGATCCTGTCCCGTTATCGGATCCTAAGAACCAATTTTAGATTATCGTCATCAGATCCGAAACCCTACAAACCTGGATCCATTATCAGTGCTGCTGTTCGGCCACTGCTCTGATGAGAATCCCTCGTGGACTTCGTCGTGCCATCGGGTAGATATTGATCGAGCCTCAGCGGGGAGCTGCTCTCATCGTTGTCGTCGTGCCATCGCCGTCGAAGTTGAGTATTGTCCTGATGAAAGACTCATCCATCCGATTCAAGAAAGAGGCTAGCCGCTCCTTCGTGCACCCCTCATGCAGGGAGGAGAGGGAGGGCGAGGGAGAGGGAGAGGGGGAACAATTAAGTGCCATTAGTGCTTCTTGGGCAGGGCGGGCCCCGGGCTCCGCCCGGCTCTAGCGTAAGCGGGATTTGAACTCTTTTTTCTTTGGTTTGATAAACAAGGCTGAGAACAACTCAATTACACCCCCGACTACAACAAACACACATTTGCCCCCTTGAAGAGACGCGAGATGGCGCCCACATCAATGTCACCAGTAACATTAGATTATCACCCTGCATTGGGTCAGCAGAAAGAAGAAATGCATCAAGCACTTGCTGAATAATCACCATCGAATCACTTTCAACATGGACTTTGCCAGAATAAGAGAGGATATGAAGTGCCTCAATCTCCGCCCCCACCCCCAACCACGAAGTCCTCGACCGCTCAGCTGCATTAACAGTGGCGACAATTAAAGGGCCACCACCAGAAATCAGTAGCTTTCCTCTGTCATCACGAATCACAAATCCATAACTATGAGACGACCCATCACTAGAATTCATATTCCAAGTAGAGCTTGAAATTTTGTAATCGAACCTTACAAAGTGTAGAGCTAAATTCCTTGTGGGAAATTTAGCTACACTCAAATTATAAACGAGAATGTAAATCAAACGCAAATATCAGAGAATTATATAGGAATCTCAAAGGAGAAAACTACGGATCAAAGAGATTGAGAGATTTCGTTGAGTTCTCATTTTTCTATTACAGATTCAATGGTTAGGGTCCCATGTCCTATCTCCTTGGAGGAGAAGGCCTACCTGTACTGAATTATTGGCATAGAGGCAGATGAAATGCTGGCGAGAATGGCATAATTGCCACAACCTTTAGTGCGGAGTGGTTGTAACAGCTGCAATTATGTGCGCTTGATTGTTGGGATTTCCCCAAAAATCTGCCTAGCTCATAACTGCCCAGGACGTTACGAACGTGGAGGAAAGCCTGTGTAACTGAATGTGAAAATCAAGAAGATGTTACTGTAACTATTTATAGGCAGAGATCAAGGAGGGAAATTGCTGTAGCTATCTTGCTCAGAGCGAAAGTCTCTGAAAAAGAGTGGAGCTCAGGACGATTTGGAGCAGGGGAATTCTCGGGGTGGAGGTGTCCTCGGAAGGAAAAGCAGCCTTGGGAACAGCTAATGTCCTCAGATGGAGGAGCGACTTCGAGAACAGCTTAGTGTCCTCGGAAGGAGGAGCGGTCTCGGAAAGGTGCTTGGCCTTTCTCGGCTTTGGGAAGATGCTCGAACTTTCTTCTTGGGCTCGCAATGGGCCGCCGGTACGTCGAGTTTGTTGCTTATTTAGGATGCTCCTGACGTGGTAGAACACGTATCACGATCCTGATGAATATCAAAATCTGACCACTACAAATGCCCCTCCATCTCCTCCTTTTCAGCGCCTCTGACAGGGAAGAAGGGGAGCAGACAAATTTGATATTCTAAAATGACGACTCCTCTGAATCGTCGGAGTGTTCTCTGTACTCATGGAGAGCAGTTGAGGTGACTTTTCATATTCTGAACTCTTCTGAAAGTTGATGCAGGTGCGGATCTGACTCATTATTATGTATCTTTGAAACTTGATCCGAACACACCGTGGTTGGAGGGCAGCTGGTAAATTAGTGAATAAACAAGATCTTGGAGTCATGATGAATGAGATCGTGAGGCAGCAGCGGTTGATATCTAACTGATGCGAAATGTCAAAAATCTCAAGACTGCTTATTTGACATGTCGAAAACCTTGGAACGTGGTCGACTTTTTGGGAATTTGATAAATCGAACAGGAAATGGTTTGGCTTCTCCATCTATAAATAGGGTGAACCTTTGGGATGAAATCTGCCTATCTTCTAAAAAATTTCTTGCCCCTAAATTTATTGTTCTGGTGAGTTACAATATCTTCTTTTTCTTTGTGCGGTAGAGGAAAAAGAAAGAAAGAATGGAAACAATTGTTGCGCTCTTGATATTCAAGAGTTTGGCTGTCGTGAAATGTCAGTTTTTGTGGGCTTGTCAAGAAACACCAATGTTTGCGACCATGCCATGTTAAAAGAACGATAGGCAGGATTCTTGCTTTTGCCTAGCTGTTCCTCTGGTCCCTTGATCAGATCGGCCCAGTGCTTTGGTTGACATTTGGAGTCTTTCTTTCCTGATGGTGTGCTGACGTAGGAGTGGAGGTTGTACATGGTAAAGGCAATGATTCTGATTTTATCGCCGTCTTACATGTTTGGCCGTCTTCACTCTGACTTTCGGCTTTGGATGTCTTCCTGGGTGTTCTCGGTATCGTCAGCTTCCTGAAAATTTTCGTTATCATCCTTTGGAAGATTGATTGGAGGGAGTCATGGGTGTTGTTGCAGGTGTGCGCTTTCGAAAAGATTTTTCGATGTGGACACTGGGACAGAGAATGTATCGTATTTCTTTTCAAAAACTTACAAAAACGTTGTGTAATATTGTATTGTTTGTTAGATGTAATCACATAATGTTGAAAGAATTTGTAATGAAAATATTTGAAACAAAATTTGTGTAGGAATAAAAGTTAGAGTAATTATCTTAATCTTGCTCGTGTTGCTTAATTGTTGATTTGTTAGGACTGGCTGCCTTTGCGGAGGGTTGACCAGCTTTTCAGAAATTATATCCTGGAAGAACTTGAGAGTAGCTACGAGGCAAAACAGCCTGATCTCTGAGTGAGAGAAAATCTCATCTGCGGTATCTACAAATATTTTCTTCGAGTAGGGAAAATCTCAGCTGCGCAGTTTGGTTCGCATTAGCTTCTGAGTAAGGAAAATCCCATCAACGAAGCAGCGAAGCCGGGACCATGAGAGTGAAAATCCCTACTGCCCTCAGCGGAGTGTCATGGATGCCAGAAGGAGAGTCTGTGTTGCCGCCTCCGAGTGGGAAACTCATGTCCCGACATACTACTTGTTGGACCTGTAAAAAGTGGTCTGAAGTGGGAATTGTTGGCCCAAAGGCCTATCACCCTAGTTTTGATGATGATCAACTCATGAAGTTATGATTTCTAATGATCTTGTGTTTAATTAGTGACAGATTCTTTATCAAGATCTTAGTAGGTGCAAAGCTCAACAAAGGATAAATTGTCAAGATTTAGAGCTTGCATGATGTGATCCAAGGAGCTTTTGGATCAAGCTTGGACCAAGTCAAGAAGATGAGAAGCCTTCAAGGGAAGACTTCAAGGAGTTGAAGACTTGTGTCTAGGTATAAGATTTGTATTTTTGTTTTAGTAAAATGTAAAGGATAGATAGTTGGTGGATTGCTCAAGTCTATTTCACACACACACTCTTGATAGAACTCTTGATTTAATTGATTTCATAAAAGATTTCTTTTTAGAAAAGAATTTTTATTTAGTAAAAGATTTTCTTTGAGACAAAATATAAACTTTGGTTTTTGGTATTTCTATCATATATATCTTTTCAAACCATAACCAAGACATAGATATTTTATTATGATTGTGTAGTGGATCATATCCATACACACTATGCTTTATAAGTTCAAAATATCTTGTTTTTGTATTTTGTGAAGTTATGGAAAAACAAGTCTTAGAAAGACATGTTTTTAGAAAAACAGTTTTTATTGTGATTAAAACTATTTTTAGATTTACTGTGAATTTATGGGATTTTTATTGAGTGAAAAGACCTATTTTCAAATCCCGTATCTGTGCAGAACTGTGCAAACTGTTTCAGGCTTCAGCGGTCGACCGGACCGGTCGACCGGGTCTGAAGTCGGTCGACCGGATCAGTCGACCGACGTGCACAGACGTGCACGCCTTGGTGCACTGGAGGACGGTCGACCTGGTCGGTCGACCGCTTCGGAGAGCTTTGCTCTCTGGAAATATCGGCCGACCGGTCCGGTCGACCGACAGAGAGATTACTCTCTGCTCCAGTGGGTCGGTCGACCGAGCCGGTCGACCGGAGGCTCCAACGGTCGGATTTTTGACTGTTGGCGGTCGACCGGGCCGGTCGACCGGTAGCACTGACAGAGCCCCAACGGCTCTATTTTCTGACAGCCTATAAAAGGGGGTCTTGTCAACTGTTTTTAGGAGAAGATTTTGGAGACTTTTGAGCTAGTTTTTCCAACTGATTTCAGAAGTTCTCTTCACATAATTGAGTGCAAATACTTCCCATCTTAAAGGGAGTTTTTATCAAGAGAGTGTTTTAGTGATTCTTTGAGATTTTCACCATAGTCTTTCCTTGCTTTTCTCACACCACACTTGAGCTATCCATTGCTAGATATTCCTATAGGTGTGTTGTAGTGAGAGTGCTCTTTAGGTGATCAAGTGTTGTGATCATCAAAGAGATTTTTCTTTGTTCTTTGAGGATACGGGCAAGTGTGCTCGTTGGTGGTTGAGTTCGGTTGTGAACTCTTTGGTTTGAGGTGCGGCCTCGGCGAGTCGGTGGACTTGCGTGTGTACGGGACTTGGGAGTCCGAGGGCTTGTAGGTGTTGCGGCACGGGGAGAGATCCATTGGGAGCTTGCATAGTGAAAATCCTTCGTGTGTCGAAGGCGGGGATGTAGAGCAAGTGTGCTCGAACCTCGAAACATACCCTTGTGTTTGCGATTGCTCACTCTTGCTCTCTTTCTCACTTAGTCTCTTTTATATCTTGCATTACTTACATTGTCTTTACTTTACATGCTTGATATACCCTTGTGCTTATATTGTTATATACTTGCGTGGGATTGCTTGTTAACACTAGTATTCAACCAAGAGAGCCAACGCGGCACCTCAACCCATTCAAGGGGAATCTAGAGGAGCTTGTCCAGAGCCTCGCAAGGGGAATTCGGCAACACTCTTGAGTTATACATAAGTGTTTAATTAAAAGAAGTTTTATTTGGTCATCTTAGTTTTAACTTCCGCATTATTTGTTCATAAGTGACCATTAGATTAGCCAACACCTATTCACCCCCCTCTAGGTGATCTTACAGGAATGTTACCGGCGATAGATTTGATGCGTCCATTCTAGGTAGAGGCCCCTATCTAGAGTGACGATCTGGTACCTCCGAGAGGGGGTAAACCCAGTAGTGGAGTTAACATCCGTGTGCGAAATATCCCACAACGGAGCCGTCTCTCGAGTGAGGGCAATCCCATCATCAGAATATGGAAGCTCCCAAGCAGGGGTATACCCCGTATCAGAATATGGAAGGAACCCAACAGAGAGAAACCTGTTGGCCCAGAGGCCTTTTACCATAGTTTTAATGATGATTAACTTATAAAGGTTAGTTTACTAATGATCTTGTGTTAATAAGTTTCAGATATTGATTAAGATATTAGCAGTGATTTGACTTCAATAAGAAACTCACAGTCAAAGTGTTGAAGCAAACAAATGTTGATTCAAGAGCTCGCGTGTTAAGATAGCATCTAGTCCTCGGTTGGAGCCAAGCTCATTTGTATCGTGTTTGGATCAAGTCGGCTTGAAGAAGGAGTTCTACAAGAAAACTTCGGTTTGCTTAGTTTAGTTTTGTTTTTAGATCTTGTGTAAAGATAAACTAATATTGATATGCTCAAGTTCACACACACAAGTTTAAATAGTTTTGTTTTCGGTTTAACCAGTTTTGAATTTTCAAGTATACATTTCTCGTTTTCATGAATAGATAGAATCAAAAGAAGTTTACATGGTTTATATGTATAGTGAATTCATCCATATACATTGTTTAGTTCTTATTGTCTGGTTCATGGTTTCAAGTTTTTTTTTAACAAACTTAGTGTTAGATTTATTGTTAAAAATATAGATATATCTTTTATATGTGTATTAGATTCTATCCATACACAATAAACTTCAAAAGTGTTTCTATATCATGTTTTTGTATTTATCCAAGTTTTGGAGAAAACAAATTTTCATTTTAAAATTCAAGTTTTGAAAAATACCGGTTTTAGTTCAAAGCTTAATTTCTATATCACAAAAATAGTTCAAATTGTTTGAAATATGTGTTGAAGTTTAGCCACACATATTTGTTCTTCAAATATTTATAAGAACTTATTTTTGTAAATTTTATGTGATTTTATGAGATTTTATAGGTACTTAAAAGATCAAGTTTTTAAACCTAAAAAACCCAGCCTGAGACCCCTGGCGGTCGACCGACCGGTTGACTGGACTATAGCTCGGTCGACCGATGTGCACAGACGTGCACAACTTGCCTTGGCCTAGGGTCGGTCGACCAGATGGTCGACCGATCCAGAGAGCTTGCTCTCTGGATCTAGCACCGGTTGATCGCATGGTTGACCAACTAGAGAGTTCACCCTATGGTTCTGGCCTCGGTCGACTGGACGGTCGATCGACAAGCAAATTGCCTTGGGGCAGTCGACCGACCGGTCGACGGAGAACCTCAATGGTCAGAAATCTGACCGTTGGCCGGTCGACCGGGCGGTCGACGGACAGGTCAGTTTTGACCTGATCTGGACCCCAACGGCTATATTTCAGACCCTATAAATATCGGTCCTTTGGGGCCAGTTTCAGCTAAGATTTTTGAGAGCAATTTTTCCCACATTCTCAAGTGTTTTTAACAAAGTTTTCAAAAGAGTTTTTGTTGGCCCAAAGGCCTATCACTCTAATTTTGATGACGATCAACTCATGTAGTTATGGTACTAATGATCTTGTGTTTAATTAGTTTCAGATTTATGATCAAGATCTTAGTAGGTGTGTAGCTTCAACAAAAGATTTAACATTAAGTTTGGAGTTAGCACGGTTTGATTCAAGAGCCTATGCATCAAGACGACATCAAGTACTCAAGAAGAGTCTAGCTCTTTGGATCAAGTTTGGACCAAGTCAAGAAGATGTGAAGACTTCAAGTGAAGACCTTCAAGATCAAGACTTGAGTCTAGGTTTGTTTTTATAAGATTTTATTTTAGATTAAAATGTAAAGGATAGAATAGTTGGTGGATTGCTCAAGTTATCATATATACACACACACACTCTTGATTTATATGTGTTTTCATAAAAGAATTTTATTTTGAAAAAATACAAAAGAGATTTCATTTTGAAAAAAATACCGGTTTGATTTTTGGACTTCATATATACATGTATTTTCAACCAAAACTTTTTAGAGCTAAATGACAAAAACATAGATATTTCACCATGTATGTGTAGTGGATCATATCCATACACTCTATGCTTTAAAAGTGTTTAAAATATCTTGTTTTTGTATTTGGAGGAGTTTTGGAAAAATCTATTTTGGAAAAATACGGTTTTCGTTTTTAGCCAAAATTTTTAAGTTACAAAAATAGTTCAAATTGTTTGTAACATGTCTTGATTTTACTCAAACATATTTGATTAACAAAGTATTACATTGAAACTATTTTTGTAGATTTTTGTGAATTTATGAGATTTTATTTAAACTAAAAAGTCAACTTTTGTATCCCTAAAAATCCCTGTCCTGGGTTCTGCCGGTCGACCGGACCGGTCGACCGAGCTTGAAGTCTGTCGACCGAGTCGGTTGACCGACGTGCACAGACGTGCACGCCAGATCTGCTGGAGGGCCGGTCGACCGACCCGGTCGACCGTAGAGAGCTTCTGCTCTATGGAAAGCCCCCGTCGACCGGGCCGGTCGACCGGCAGAGAACTTTGTTCTCTGTTCCAGGCAGCGGTCGACCGGGCCGGTCGACCGACACCCCAACGGTCAGAAATCTGACCATTGGCGGTCGACCGGACGGTCGACCGACAGGCCAACCTGGCTCCCAACGGCTAGTTTTTTTAACCCTATAACTTGGGTTTTTGGGGGCTGTTTTCTATAAGATTTTCAAGTGATTTTGCACCAGTTTTTTCTGCATCTTTTAAGAGTTTTCTCCGCTTGTTTTGAGAGCAAATATTTTCAATCAAAAGGGGAGTTTATCAAGAGTGTTTTTAAAGTGATTTTTCTTGAGTTTTCCTCCATCATTTCAATCCTAGTTTTCTCACACAAACACTTGAGCTATCCATTGCTATATCTACCTATAGGGTTATTTATTGTGAGAGGATTTTAGGTGATCAAAGTGTTGTGATCACCAAAGTTCCATCTTTATTCTTTGAGGGGCAGACTTGCGGGTTCGCGGTGTTTCGAGTTCGTGTGTGAACTCGGTGTTTGAGGTGCGGCCTCGGCGAGCTTGTAGGCTTGCGGTGTGTATGGGACTAGAGAGTCCAAGGAGTTCAAGTGTGAACTCGTCTTGTAGGTGTTGCGGTACCGAGTGATCTGGTGGGATCGATTTATAGTGAAAATCCTTCATAGTGTTGAAGGCGGGGACGTAGAGCAAGTGTGCTCGAACCTCGAAACAAATCTCCCGTATTTGCGATTGCTCACTCTCTATCTCTTACTCTTATTTATATCTTGCATGCTTATATTGCTTTCATCTTTATATGCTTGATATATATTGTGAGCTTAATTGTTATATGCTTGGGGATTGTTTGCTAACACTTGTATTCAACCAAGAGAGCCAACGCGGCACCTCAACTCTTATTTAGAGGAATCTTGAGGAGTTAGTCTAGAGCCCTTCACAGGGAATCCGACTATACTCTTATGTTATACGTGGTATTTAGTTTAATAAGTTTTAATTTCGCATTAATTGACTATTAGATTAGCTCATCACCTATTCACCCCCCTCTAGGTGATTTACAATTGGTATCAGAGCCAAGTGCTCTTCATTTGGGTCTTACAACCTAGAGTTAAAGATCCTCATTTATAGCTAATTATAATATTTGTACACACACCATGGACTTCATGACACCTCCCACCTTTGACATCCTTAACATCCAAACTTGGAAGGTTAAGATGTTTTTGTACCTCAAAGGCCTAGGTATTAATGTTTATTTGTCACCATTAAAGATTCATATTGTTTAAATGGCAAAAATATTGAGGCTAATGCAAAAGCCCTACATACTTTAAGATCTACCCTAAATAATGTTTATTTATCTAGGGTTGCTAACATTGATTCGGCTTTTGTAGTATGGAACACCTTGTTCTCCCTTGGCGAACAAGAACAATATTATGCGGGGAGCGATTCGGATGTTGGAAGTGACACCTCCAACGTGTGCTACATGGTCCAAGGGATAACCTCTTGAGGTAACTACCGAATCCGAGTTAGATGAAGATATTGATATATCCTATGATGAGCTTACATCTTTTTGTCAACAACTTCTTGAAAAATATGACATGCTTAGAAAAGATAATAAAAAAATGAAAAAGAATTTTGATTGCATGTTAAAAGATAATGATTCTTTTAAAATAAAGTTGCATGCATTGAAAAAGAAAATGAGAATTTGAAAAATGAGAATATTTCCTTACTTTCCAAATTGAATGATTTGTGTGAAGGAAATAATGCTTTGAAAAATAAAATCATTTTGGTGGAAAATCAAAAAGAAGTTGCTTTGCATGAAAACACTTCTCTAAAAAGAAAAATTGTGAAAAAGAAAAAGAAAATGTTTCTAAAAAGAATAAGAAAAATGATTCTCATTCTCACCGTGCTTTACATGCACTATTAATGATAATGAGATTAAATCTTTGAAAAATAAAATTGATTGTTTGAGCTCAACTTTGAGCAAATGTGTTTTTAACTACTCTAGATTGGAGTCCTTATTTTCACAGAAACAAACTCCACATGTTCATGCACATTACCCTCATCATGCATATGCACATTTTGTACGCCATGACCACACCCACACTCATATGCATCCTAGAGTGTACAAATGTACACGTTGTGCCGCAAAGGCCATCTAGCAAAATTTTGTTATGATAAGATAAGTACTTTAAATTTTGCTAATAAGAATGTTTGGGTTCCTTACAAAGCTAACCCTCAAGGACCCAAAGAAAATGGATATCAAAATCCCACCTTGTGTATCTGATGTAGGTGCGGGCTCTCACACAAAGTGAGAGAGATGGTGCCTTGGTAGTGGATGTATGGACATGATGGACACACATTTGATGCACAGCTATCAAGGAGGTTTGGTGGGACAACCACCATGTTTTGGTGACTTAGAATATAGTTCTTATGGCTTGGTAACTATCTCTAAACTCCTAATTTAGTTTACATGCCTTTTACTTGTATCACATTTTAGCATGTTCATATTTTATTTGTTTTGTGTTTCATGTGGTAAATACTAGTTTAAATGTAGTTTTTATCAAAACTTGGATATATGCATATACAAGTAGTGAGCAATAAACTGATTCATATATGTTTACACTTCATTGTTCATTTGTACTCACTATATGCACATATATAGCCTAGTTTTGATGATTTCCTCATTTATACTTGTTTTGCCTATTTTCATATTTTACTTCATGTATATGATATTTTTAGTCAAAACTAATTAATATACATGTATGCCCCTTGAGTTATTTGCCTTCATGCAATTTACTTCATGGACTCTTTTTATGTTTGGGATATGTATGCATATTGTTAGTTTTGAATAAAAACATATATATACCTAGAAGTTTATTTTTTTATAAAAATAAAATCTTTATGATTTTCATGATTTTTGATAAAATGAGATTCATATTTGTTTTGAGCTTTATTGATTATCTTCATGAAAAATGCTAATTACATGATTCTTGTGCACTCATGCTTTATTTGTTTATTTATGACTATGTTTCATGATCATTTTGAGCTTTATGGACTTTGAGTGTCAAATTTGTGAATTTAGTATGTTTCATGATACATATGATTTGGTTTCATGTTTGAAGGATCTTTAACTAGTTTTTCAAAAATTAATCTAACTAGTTATTTATACTTCATTTGGTAGTATTTTCAATACTAAAAATATTTTTCAAACTCTATTTTTGAAAACCCCTACCAACACCGTTATGGGTGGACGGATGGGCGAGTATGGCTTGTAAGCTTTATTGAAAAATCTTTTATCTGAGCATATAAAGGATAGTAGTTATGAGTTATATACTTGATTTACATTGTTATTTTAATTGGTATCTCAATTGATATTTTTTTTGTATATACTCATATTTGTTTTTTTATATATGTAGGCTTCATAATTTTCATAATATCAATTCTTATTGATATTCTCTTTTCATACATATATATGATTTATTTGTGCTTGATTTAAAATAGATTTACATGTTTAAAGCACAAAGTATGCTTATGCTAAGCTTAATTCAAATCTTAATTTTCAATTGATTTCTTAATTGATATCTTTTATATGAGCTTATGCATTATCTTCAATTGGTTTTTTTTTTTAATTAGTTTTTTATTTTTATCAAAATGTACAATATGTTTCAATTGGTATCTATTGATCTATTTATTTCAATTGGTATCCTTGAAAATTTATATTGGTATCAAAATATAAAATACTTTCTTTCATTGGTATCAAAATTTCAATTGATAAAATATTTCAATTACAATTAAAAAATTCAAAATTTGTAATGTTTATTTACATTTGATATCTTAAAATTTGATTTACTAAGATATCTCAAAATTTGTTTTTATTGAGAAAATTTAAAATTTTGTTTTAATAAGAGATAATAAAAAAAGATGTTTTGATGTGTATTTCCTATATGCAAGGGGAGCTTAACATCTCTTCTACATATATCTTCATGTTGAGTGTATCTTATATTGAGGAGCTTGACAACTCTTCTTTATACGGTACACGTGTGTAGGTGGATCTTCACATCTCCTCTTATGCATTGCATATTATGTGTTTTGTGAATTAGGGCTTGTCATCCCTTCTTATGTAATGCATATGTAAGGAAGCTAACTTAGCGTCTTCCTCTTCATGAATGTATATCGCATATAACTCTTTATTGATGATTTGAGTTCACCTCTTTTGAGGGGGAGAACATTGTTTTTGTGTTTACTTTAACCCCTTTGTTGATGATTGACAAAAGGGGGAGAAGTATTTTAGTATATATGCATGTTTTCTTTTCTTTATACATAAAGGGGGAGAAGGATTTATGTTTATGCATATTACTTTGTTTTGCAAATAGGAGAAAAAGAATTTGATGTATTTCATGCTTGTTTATCTTCTTGTATTTGCATACATGTTTATGAGCTTTCATTGCATATTTATTTGCTTATTTGTTATGCATGAGTTAAGGGGGAGCTTCTTTGAAGCTTTACTTTAATCCATGTATATGTAACTCGATGAGTTTTGTCATCATCAAAAAGGGGGAGATTGTTGGCCCAAAGGCCTATCACTCTAGTTTTGATGATGATCAACTCATGTAGTTATGGTACTAATGATCATGTGTTTAATTGTTTCAGATTTATGATCAAGATCTTAGTAGGTGTGTAGCTTCAACAAAGGATTTAAGATCAAGTTTTGGAGCTAGCACGGTTTGATTCAAGAGCCTATGCATCAAGACCACATCAAGTACTCAAGAGGAGTCTAACTCTTTGGATCAATTTTGGACCAAGTCAAGAAGATGTGAAGACTTCAAGTGAAGACCTTCAAGATCAAGACTTGAGTCTAGGTTTGTTTTTATAAGATTTTATTTTAGATTAAAATGTAAAGGATAGAATAGTGGTGGATTGCTCAAGTTATCATATACACACACACTCTTGATTTATATGTGTTTTCATAAAAAAATTTTATTTTGGAAAAATACAAAAGAGATTTCATTTGGAAAAAATACCGGTTTGATTTTTGGACTTCATGTATACATGTGTTTTCAACCAAAACCTTTTAGAGTTAAATGACAAAAACATAGATTTCACCATGTATGTGTAGTGGATCATATCCATACACTCTATGCTTTAAAAGTATTTAAATGTCTTGTTTTTGTATTTGGAGGAGTTTTTGAAAAAATCTATTTTGGAAAAATACGGTTATCGTTTTTAGCCAAAATTTCAAATTACAAAAATAGTTCAAATTGTTTATAACATGTCTTGATTTTGCTCAAACATGTTGATTAACAAAGTATTATATTGAAACTATTTTTATAGATTTTTCGTGAATTTATGGGATTTTATTTAAACTAAAAAATTAACATTTTTAACCCTAAAAAATCCCCGTCCTGACTTCTGCCGGTCGACCGAGCTTGAAGTCGGTCGACCGAGTCGGTCGACCGACGTGCACAGACGGATCTGCTGGAAGGCCGGTCGACCGACCCGGTCGACCGTAGAGAGCTTCTGCTCTCTGGAAAGCCCCGGTCGACCGGGCCGGTCGACCGGCAGAGAACTTTGTTCTCTGTTCCAGGCAGCGGTCGACCGGGCCGGTCGACCGACAGGCCAACCTGGCTCCCAACGGCTAGTTTTTCTAACCCTATAAATTGGGATTTTGGGGGCTGTTTTCTATAAGATTTTGAAGTGGTTTTGCACCAGTTTTTCCTACATCTTTTAAGAGTTTTCTCCACTTGTTTTGAGAGTAAATATTTCCAATCAAAAGGAGAGTTTATGAAGAGTATTTTCAAAGTGATTTTCTTGAGTTTTCCTCCACCATTTCAATCCTAGTTTTCTCACACAAATACTTGAGCTATCCATTACTATATCTACCTATAGGGTTATTTGTTGTGAGAGGATTTTAGGTGATGAAAGTGTTGTGATCACCAAAGTTCCATCTTTGTTCTTTGAGGATGCGGACTTGCGGGTTTGCGGTATTTCGAGTTCGTGTGTGAACTCGGTGTTTGAGGTGCGGCCTCGGCGAGCTTGTGGGCTTGTGGTGTGTACGGGACTAGAGAGTCTAAGGAGTTCAAGTGTGAACTCATCTTGTAGGTGTCGCGACACCGAGTGATCCGGTGGGATCGGTTTATAGTGGAAAGCTTCATAGTGTTGAAGGCGGGGACGTAGAGCAAGTGTGCTTGAACCTCGAAACAAATCTCCCGTGTTTGCGATTGCTCACTCTCTATCTCTTACTCTTGTTTATATCTTGCATGCTTATATTGCTTTCATCTTTATATACTTGATATATATTGTGAGCTTAATTGTTATATGCTTGGGGATTATTTGCTAACACTTGTATTCAACTAAGAGAGCCAACGCGGCACCTCAACTCTTATTTAGAGGAATCTTGAGGAGTTAGTTTAGAGACCTTCACGGGGAATCCGCCTACACTCTTGTGTTATACGTGGTATTTAGTTTAATAATATTTAATTCCGCATTAATTGACCATTAGATTAGCTCATCACCTATTCACCCCCTCTAGGTGATTTACAGTTTTTGTGCTAGAATTCTCTATCTTTATTTGTTTTCAAAATTTTGAAAAATCAAAGAAAATTAAGTCTTTGGGAATTCAATTTTGTTCTTCATTTTATATCTCCATCAAGATGTTTTTTTCAAGTATTTTCTTTATTATTTTATTTTCAAATACTTTGTTTTCTCACATACTTGAGCTATCATCTCAAATATATCTTTAGGATCTTTGTTTCGTGAGAAAATTATTTGTGATCCTTTGAGATTATCAAGAGAGTTTGTAATCATAGGATCACAAGTTGTAAATCTTTTCTTTACTTTGGCGTTGTGCCTTCCCTCTTGTGTAGAGGTGTTTGTGTTAGAGAGAGGAGTTGTGTACTCTCGGTGTTGAGTTGTAATTTCTCGGTGGAGGTCCCTTTGTGGAAGATCCTGTGTGGACATAGTGGAAATCCCTTGGTGTGTGAAGGCGGGAACGTAGAGCAGCGGCTCGAATCTCGAAACATATTTTTGTGTTTACATTTGATCCACTATCTCTCAACTCTATCTCTCCTTATATCTTATATTACTTTACATTGTTCATATGCATATGCTAGATATAGTTTATGTATGCTCACACTTGTGTTGAGCCAAGAGAGCATTTAATGGCACCTCAACTCTTAATTTAGAGGAATCTCGAGGAGTAGTTCCAGAGCCCTTCACGGGGAATTCGGGCTCACTCTTAGTTACATATAGTGTGTTTGCAATTAAGTTTTAATTCCGCATCATTTGTTCTACATTAGCTAGAATACTTATTCACCCCCACTTTAGGTGTATTTTAAAACTGTCGGGGTTTCATCCGCATGTAAGATCAAATGGGGGGAGCTGTAGCTGTAGGATAGTAGTTGTGCTCTGTGTAGCAGCAATCCCATTAATGGAACATCAAATAGGGTTTCTTAGAGGGAAAAATCCCTGCAGTAGAGTAGGGTACTTTGAATAAGGGGCAATTCCATCTTGGCAACATTGTGCTTCATAAAGTGTTTGTGCAGAGGATGAGTGACTTATAGCCTGCTGATGAACGCGAGAACGTAGACTTCTTCATCATAATTGGAGACTTTGGTTAACTGGCTCTAAAAGAAGTTGATGTACGATTTGAGACGTCTCCTTACATCATCTTGATGAAGAGGAGATGATGGCTATTTTTCTTAGCTTCTCGACGAGAGGCATACTGAGTGAGGAATGCCTCGGTCACCTTGTAAATTTGTGGAGAGAGTGCAGTGGCGGGGAATAAAACCAGTCTGAGGCTGCACCTTTTAGGCTAAAGGAAAAAATAAGGTACATGACTAGATCGTTACAAGAGTAGATCAACATCTTGTCTTAGAAGGGTCGGATGTGTCAAACTAGATCACTCACTCCGATGTAGTTGTCGAAAGTGGGAGTCGAGAATTTTCTCAGGAACTCGCACTTTTAGATCTCTTTAGAGAGAGGAGAATTGTAAATTTTTGTGATCAGAGATAGGTGATCTAGCGACTTAGCCTCCATGATTCGCTTCTGGATCAGCCGTCGAGGGTAAGGAGATTGGGAGACATGTTGTTCTCAAGCTCGCCCCTAGTTTGTTCTGAATTGTTTTGACTTGGGCTTGGAACTATTGGTTGAGCAATGTCAACTTCTCTTGCTCTCGGAAGATATTCTCGCAATCGAGGGCTATTTGCTCTTGCTTGCGATCGGATTGCTCCTTTTGTTCCTTCATTTGCTCTCTTATCTCGTAGAGCATCTGAGGGAGTTGGTCTTTGCGTTGCTGCAGTGATTGGAAGCTGGCGACTGGTTTTTATGGCAACGAGGAGCCGACGTCCTCAATGATATGCGGTAGGTCATCAGCAGGCATGGGATTGTGCCCCCTGCGGCGCTGGCAGCTTTGCTCTTGGTCATGGTGGCTTTGTGAATGACTGTCTGCTTTTTCGAGGCTATCTTTCTTTGGGGGAGGTTATTTGAGGAAGTTGTAGGTTGTTGGAGGAAATCTTGAGTAAGAACTCAGATCTCAGTGAAAGCACTAAAATGTAGTTGCGGGAAATTTAGCTACACTCAATTATAAACGGGAATGTAAATCAAACGTAAACACCAGAGAATTACATTAAAAACCGAAGAGAAAAAAAATCACGAAGCAAAGAGAGAGAATTCACTAATTCATAAAGATTATACTGAATTCTCAATGCTTTACTAAAGATTCAATTCTGTATGGTCACATGCCCTATCTCATTGGAGGAGAAGGTCTATTGTACTGAATTATTTGCCTCGGGGCCGGTGGGATGCCGACGAGATTGACGTAACTGTCACGATCTTCATGTGCGGAGTTGTTTTAACGGCTGCGATTGTGGGCACTTAATCGTTGAGATTTCCCTAAAAATCCTACCCACCCATAACCTGCCTAGGACATTTCAAACGTGGGAAAGTCAGGCTGCGTAATTGAAGGCGAAAATCAAGGAGGTCTATAGCTGTAGCTATTTGTAGGCGGAGATCAAGGAGGCGGTTGTTGTAGCTATCTTACTTGGAGCGAAATTCTTTGGAAAGAAGTGGACCTCGGATGGTTGGAGCATGAGAGTTCTTGGGGCGGAGGTGTCCTCGAAAGGAGGTGCGGTCTCG